>CAKNYM010052860.1:176643-206616 GCA_932195095.1 Andricus curvator
TATAATAATAATATAATAATATTCAATATTAATAATAATAATAATTATGGATATTTAATACATAATAAATAATTAATACTAATTACAGGGTGGCCACTGAACCGTAAAGCTGCGAAATGACTGGGAATTTTTTTAAGGCCGGGAAAAACCAGGAAATAACAGTGCATTTATTTTTTGTCCGGGAATTTTACAAATTTTTAGAAAAAAAATCCATCCAAAATTAAGTTTTGAAGATTTTGGATAAAAAACGTTTTAATTTGATAAATTATAAATATAAATTAATGAATGATTTTTAAAACTGAATTGTAGTTTGAGTATTAAAAATTGAACAATAATTGATTTTACAAGACGATTTTTAATCTGTTCAAAGTTAAACAATTTACAGATTAAAAAATTTTAAATTGAGCTATTTCAAGTCGGAAGCTTTAGTTGTTAATTCAATTTAACCGTCCGATTGAAATTTTATAAACCGTTTTGAAATATGTAATTCCAAATATAGAGATGCATAAGTAAACCGTTTTATTCAAATATTGTTTCTGTCTAAAATATTCCATTTTCAATCCATTCAATTTGAAAATTATTAATTAGAAAAAAAGAACAACCTTTTCATATTCAGCAATATTTGACTATTTATTTAAAATGAGGAATTAAAAATCAAATACTAAAAAAGAAACAATTTGAAACATAATTGTTTGAAATAGAAAGCCTTGAATCATTAAAATTTCAGATTGCTAAATTTAA
Organism: Andricus curvator; assembly: GCA_932195095.1. NCBI lineage: Eukaryota > Metazoa > Arthropoda > Insecta > Hymenoptera > Cynipidae > Andricus > Andricus curvator. The sequence goes on from CAKNYM010052860.1 coordinate 177,385, forward strand.
ACATTAAACATTTTTATTGAGTTGGAAGGGATGCAATTTTATTTTATTTTTCTGAATTGGAAGAGGCCATTTTTTTCTTCTAACATTTTTATTGAGCTTACGGGAAAACTTTTTTATTTCAGTTTTTTCTGAATTGGAAGAGGGAAATTTATTCATTTTTGAGATTTTTATAAAAAAAATGTTGTGTGTGATTTTCGTGTTTAGTGGGCCAAAATACATTTAAAAATTCATATTAAGATGTGATGCGCAGAAAATTTTTTTAATTTTGTAAACTAGTGTTTTCAATATTATTTCTGAATTGGAAAAGGAATATTTTGTCATTTTTAATATTTTTATCGAGTTGGAAACGCTGAAATGTTGATTATTTATTTATTTTCTGCATTGGAAGAGGCCGTTTTTTCTTTTTAGCATGTTTATTGAGTTAAAGGGGGGGAAATTCTTATTTTCAATCTTTTTTCGAAATTGGAAGAGATTACTTTTTTATTTTCAATATTTTTATATTAGTTGGAAGGGAGGAATTTTTAGTTATTTATTTTTTTTTTTAATTGGAAGAGGCCCTTTTTTCTTCCATTCTTTTTCTGATTTGGAAGAGGAAATTTTTTATTTTCAACATTTTTATTGAGTTGGAAGGGAGGAAATGTCGGTTTTCAATATTTTCCTAATTGGAAGAGGGACATTTATTGCTTTTTAAGATTTTTATAGAGTTTTCTGCACTGAAAGAGGGACGTTTACTTATTTTTAAGATTTTTATTGAGTTGAAGGAGGAAATTTCTTAGTTTTAACCTTTTTTCGGAACTCGAAGAGGGTACTTTTTTATTTTCAATATTTTTATATTAGTTTGAAGGGAGGATTTTTTTCAATTGGAACATGCCATTTTTTTTCTTCTAACATTTGTATCTATAGTTTACGGAATTTTTTTTTTATTTCAGTTCTTTTTCTGAATTGGAAGAGGGAACTTTTTTGTTTTTTACATTTTTATTGCGTTGGAAGGGAAGACATTTTGGTTTTAATTTTTTCTGAATTGGAAGAGGAACATTTTGCTATTTTTAATATTCTTATCGAGTTGCAAGAGTGGAAATTATGGGTTTCATTTTTTTCGAAACTGGAAGAAGCCATTTTTTTTTTTTAATTTTCATTAAGTTGAAAGGGGAAACTTCTTATTTTTAGTATTTTTTCTGTATTGGAAGAGGGCCATTTTTTATTTTTAACATTTTTATAATCGTGAGTTGAAAAGGAGGATTATTTTAATTTAGAACATTGAAAATGATATCATATTTTGATTTCTTACTATTATTTTTTATTATATATATATATATTTTTTTTTGTACTTTTTATATGATTTTATTATTATATTTTGATTTATATTTTTTAACTAGAAATCTTTGAAGTGTTCAGTTCATAAAAATTAAAAAATTTTTATTTGTTAGTTTAACGTTATTTAATTTAAAATTGTTTAGTTCAGAAAGTCTTAATTCCATTTTATACGTGTGAGTTGTTGAGCATTTAAATTTAAAAATTCTAAATATTTTTTTTTACTTCAATTTTAAATGTGTAAAAATCAAGAGTTCCACTTTCAGAGCTTTAGCTTGGTTCAGTTTTGATTACGGGGCGACTGAAAAATTCCGAAAAATAAAATTCCGGACACTGTAAAATTTCCGAATTGGAAAATTTCCTAAAAATAAAATTTTCAGAATTATAAAACTGCTGAAATATAAAAATCCCGAATTGGAAATTTCCCGAAGAATAAAATTTCCGAGAGAAAATTGCCGAATTATAAAATATCCGAACGAGAAAATTTCCAAATTATAAAATTCCCGAATTTAAACAATTACAAAAATTGTTTTTGTTAAATATCAATTATTTATTACAAATGAAATAGTCAAATATTTGTATCAAAGAAAAAATTATAATGTTTAAAGTTATTCAAAATTATTGTTTGAATTTGAAATAACAATATTTGAACAAATATATTTCTAAATGCAAAATTTTGTTTGAAAATGTGCATGGTATTTAAAAAAAAATACAAAAAATGTTCTCAAAAATCGAATTGTTAATTAAAAAAAAATTAAAAAGAAACTTTGAGATAAATCATTTGTGAAATGAATCCTGCAAAGTTAATTGGGAAAATGTTATCAGGTTATTCGAAGAAAATTTAGGGAGAAATTTCTTTTTTCGTTCGAGGCGCACGTGTTTTTAAATTTATTTTCTAAATACAATTTTTATACAATTAATGTTATTTTATATTTAAACAATAATTTTTAAAAACTTTAAACATTGAAACAAATTTTCTTTGATAAAAATATTTTTTATTATTGTATTGTTAATAAATAAATAATATTTATTAAAGAACAATTTTTTTAATTATTTAAATTCCGGAATTTCATAATTCGGGAATTTTGTAGTTCGGATATTTTATAATTCATCAATTTTCTGTCGGGAGTTTTCTAATTCGGGAAATTTACACAAATGAAAAAATTTTCAGTTTTAAGAGTTCGAATTTTTTAATTTCATTGATCGTGAAAAAGCTGTACAAACTGGGTAAACCCCCGGGAAGTGGCCAGAATTTTTTTCTTTGATTAAAACGGTCGACCTTGAATTAGTTTAAAAAGTACTCACGATAAAAAATCAGTTGTGTAATCTTCGGACCAGGCTCCGTCGAATGCGACAAAAATTTCTACTCTTGGTTGAGGATTTTCTCTGCGACAATTAATTTCCGTAAAAACGTGATTATTTGCGTAATTTGTAAAAGTATTTGTGGCATAATTGACCATTCGTTGAATTGCTTCATTTGTCATGTATACGTTTCCGTTTCGAAAAGCCAGGATTTTAGAGACAGCAAGGGTCTAAATTTTTAAAAATTAATCCATTGAAAAATTATTTTAATTAATTTTTTTTCTGAAAAAAGTTTTTCTCCTTTCGCTCCGCTGGGAATCGAACCACAGAACTTCCGATTGCCGGTCGGGTGCTTTCCCATTAAGCTACTAGAGAAATCGAGAGAAGAAACTTTTTTTCAGAAAATAGACACATTATTTTGCTAGGTGGTACTAATCCAAATTTTCAAAGAATCCGTATTATCATCAGAGAATAACAGAAATTTTTAACGTCTTTTCAGACTAGATGGAGCTATGAACTAAAAATTATTTTAATTCATTTTTTTGTTCTGGAAAAAGATCTTCTCCTTTCGCTCCGCTGGGAATCGAACCACAGAACTTCCGATTGCCGGTCGGGTGCTTTCCCATTAAGCTACTAGAGAGATCGAGAGAAGAAACTTTTTTAAGAAAATACACGCATTATTTTGCTAGGTGGTACAAATCAAATTTGTCAAGGAATCTGTAATATCATCAGAGAATAACAGAAATATTGAACGTCTTTTCAGACTAGATGGAGCTATGAACTAAAAATTATATTAATTTTTTTTCTTCTGAAAAAGATCTCCTTTCGCTCCGCTGGGAATCAATTAAAAAAATCAAAATTTTGAAAATAAAATTTATAATCAAGTTTTATATTGTTTGCGTTGTGGGTGTGGTGGGCCCACATTGGTAGTAAATATCCACCTAGAAACACTACCCGAATCGGGTAGTGAGGCAATGAACTTTCGAGTTCAAACTGCTAATCAATTTTTTTTTTTTTTTATATTGTTTGAGTGAATAAAATTTTTGTGTATAAAAACCTGTTCTTCCAAAACCGTCCCCGGTGCTATCTGAACGAAATTCTTTCCTCGATGGCAGGCTTTTATATTTTTATCGAAAGCAAATCCTCGATCGGAATAATACGTTTCTAAAACTTGGCTCAGACGAAAACTTTGGAAGCTTTTAAACCATTCTGGCAAATTTTTAGCGATCACGAGACCTGTATTACAAAAAAATAGTTTTTTTTAAATATCCATTTGGGGCCGTTCAAAAACTAAGTTTCACTGCCAGGTTTTATAACACATGGAAAATATAAATTTGAATAATAATTTTTTGAATCGCTTAAAAAATGAAAATTAGTGTCTGTTTTTACAAGTAAAGCATCTAAATACAGATTTTACAGTCTTCTCCATATTCGACTCTTTACCTCTTTTTTAAAAAATTCCTCTTTTTTCCTCTGTTTTCAAGAAAATTCCACTTTTGCTTGTTTTTTAACTTAAATAAGAACTGAATTAACAGAAATCAATCAAAAATCCAAATATTTTTTGTTGGATGTTAATTCTTTTAAATTGAAAAGTCTACTATTTGTTTGAAGATTTAACAATTTTTTTGAAAATTCACTTTTTCATTTGAAAATTCATTTTCTAGACTTCTAGTCTTCATTTTATTCATTGATGATTTAACTATTTGGTTGAAAATTCATTTTTTTTAAATTAATTTGTTTTAACTGAAATTTTAACTATTCCATTTTTTGTTCAAAATTGATCGTTTTCAAATAAAAATTCTACTTTTTAGTACAAAATTACTTTTATTGATTCAAAATTGAATTGCTTGGTTGAATGTTCAACAATTTTGTTACACATCCATTTTATTAGTTGAAGATTTGACTATTTGGTTGAAAATTACCTTTTTGGTTGACAATTCATATTTTTGGTCTAAAAATCCAACTGTTTTATAAAAAATTCAACTTTTTTCAAAAATTCATTTTTTTTACTGAAAATTTAACTTTTTGTTTTTTGGTCGAAAACTGACAGTTTTTAGATGAAAATTTAACCTTTAAACTTTTCATTGTGAACCTATCTTTTTTCGTTGAAAATTCAACTACTTGGTTAAAAGATGAACTATTTTGTTGGTTGAAGGTTGAATTTTGTTGAAAATTCATTTTTTCAGTTGAAAATAAATTTTCTAGACTGAAAATATAATCAATCAATTTTTAGTTGAAAATCGATCGTTTTTAGATGAAAATTCAACTACTTGGTTGAAAATTGATGTATTTTGTTGTAAATTCGTCTTTTTTGTTAGAAAATTACTCTTTTTGATTGAAAATTGAGCTGCTTGGTTGAAAGGTTAACAACGTTGTTAAACATTCATTTTTTCAGTTGGGGATTAAACTTTTTGGTTGAAAATTAACTTTTTAGGTGATAATTCATATTTTTGGACTGTAAATCCAACTGTTTTATAAAAAATTTAACTGGTTTGTAGAAAATTCATCTTTTTGATTTAAAAAATAATTTTTTTAACTGAAAATGTAACTAGTGCATTTTTTAGAATTGATGTATTCTGTTATAAATTGGTATTTTTTGGTAAAAATTTAGACTTCTTTATTGAAAAAACAAGCACTTGATTGAAAGTTGAAGCACTTTTTTAAACATTTATTTTTTGGTTGAAGATTTAACTATTTTGTTGAAAATTCGATTTTTTAATCAACCTTTTTAACTGAAAATTTAACTATTCCATTTTTTGTTGAAAATTAACTTTTTGGGTGAAAATTCATATTTTCGGGTTGAAAATTCTAGTCTTTTGTTTATAATTCGTTTTTTTTTTCATTAGGTTTAACTGTTTTTGATTTTAAATATAAATCTTTTCTGGTTGAGTTATTAAGTATTGCATTTTTGGTTGAGAATTCATCTTTCTGGATAAATTTGACTGTTTTTTATTCAAAATTAGAATATTTTTTGGTTGAGATATCAAATGTTATATTTTTCATTGAGAAATAATCTGTTTTGATTGAAAATTCAACGGCTTGAATGAAAATTTAACTTTTTTGTTAAAATTTGAATTATTTTGTTGAAAATTTAACTGTTTTGTTGAATATTCGTATTTTTGGATAAAAAATTCAACTGTCTTCTAAAAAATTCGTCTTCTTGGCTTCAGAGTTCAACTATTTTCTTCAAAATGCAACTGTTTTTGGTTGACGTTTGACTTTTTTGTTCAAGAATTCGACCTATTCGTTGAAAATTCAACTATTTAGTTAAAAATGCAATTTTGTTTTGTTTAAAATGCATTCATTTTGCTTGAAAGTTCAACGAATTTGTTAAGAAGTCATAATTTTTTCGGAAAAAACGATTTTCTTGAAAATTCATTTCTTTGGATAGAAAATTCGTCCCTTTTGGTTGAAAATTTTTTAATTTTGTTGAAAATATATTTTCTTTTGTTTGAAAGTTATTTTTTGAAACTGAAAATTGACCTATTCCATTTTTGGTCTAAAATTGATCGTTTTTAGAAAAAAATTCAACTATTTGGTTGAAAATTGATGTATTATGTTGTGAATTTGTATTTTTTAGTAGAAAATTAATCTTCTCGATTGAAGATTCATCTATTTGGTTGAAATTTCAATTACTTTGTTAACAATTTATTTTATTAGTTGAAGATCCATCCCTTTGGGTATAAATTTCACTATGTTGTCGAAAATTCGTTTTTTGTAAATAAATTTTTTGAACTGTAAATTTAACTATTCCATTTTTGGTTGAAAATTAACTTTTTGGGTGAATATTCATATTTTCGGATTGAAAATTCAACTGTTTTTAGAAAGTTTGTTTTTTTAAATAAATGTTTTAACTGAAAAATTAAGTATTCAATTTTTTGTGAAAAATTGATCGTTTTTAGTTTAAAATTGAACTATTCAGTTTAAAATGAACTTTTTGGGTAAAAATTCATATTTCTCGTGTTGAAAATTCAATTATTTCGCAGAAATTTTTTTTTTTCGGCCTAAAAATTCAACTTTTTTGTCGAAAATTCATTTTTTTCGGTTGAAAATTCAACCAATTTCGAGAGAATTCATCTTTTTGGCTTGAAAATTCAACAATTTGGTTGACATTTTTTTCCCTCCTGAATAAAAAAATCTTTCTTAGTTGAAAATTCATCTTTTTGAAAGAAATTTTTTCGTTAAGTTCTACTGTTTTTGATTTAAAATTGAAATATTTTTTGATTGAAATATCAACTATTACATTTTTAGTTGAGAATTCATCTTCTTTGTGTCAATTTGACTTTTTTATTTGAAATTAAAATTTTTTCTTTTCAAACCGGTTGAAATATCAACTATTATACTTTGCGTTGAGAATTAATCTTTTTTGATTGTAAATTAAAGTACTTGGTTAATAGTTGAACATCATTGTTAAAAATTAATTCTTTTGAAGATTCATAATTTTAGTTGAAAATTTAACTATTGTGTTGAAAATTTAAATATTTTGTTACAAATTCAACTATTTAGTTGACAAGTAATCTATTTTGGTCGAAAATTTATCTGTTTGGTTGAATATTTATCCTTTTGGATTGAAAATTCAACTGTCTTCTAAAAAATTCGTCTTTTTGGCTTCAAAATTGAACTATTTTCTTCAAAATGCTTTTGCTTGAAGTTTTAATCTCTTTTGTTTAAGAATCCGACCAATTGGTTGAAAATTAAACTATTTTGTTAACAATTCATCCCTTTTGCTTGAAAGTACAACGATTTTGTTGAGAAGTCACCTTTTTTCGAAAAATAAATTATTTTATTAAAAATTCATCTTTTTTGCTATAAAAAATCTTGGTTCAAAATTTATCTTTTTTGGTATAAAAGTTCTTGGTTAAAAAGTCTTGGTTGAAGACTTGGTTAAAAATTCAACTATTCTGTTTAAAATTCAAGTATTTTGTTAAAAACTCATCCTTTTTGGTCCAAAACTCAAGTATTTTGTTGAAAATATATTTTCTTTTGTTTGAAAGTTATTTTTTAAAACTGAAAATTAAACTATTCCATTTTTGGTTTAAAATTAACTTTTTGGGTAAAAATTCATATTTCTCGTGTTGAAAATTCAATTATTTCGTAGAAAATTTGTTTTTTCTGTTTAAAAACTCAACTTTTTTGTTGAAAATTCATCTTTTCGGTTGAAAATTCAACAATTTGGTTCACCTTTTTTTCCCTCCTGAATAAAAAAATCTTTCTTGGTTGGAAATTCATATTTTTGAAAGAAATTTGATCTTTTTAAGTTAAAAATTGCAACTCTTTAGTTAAAAATTAATTCATTCTGGTTGAGAATTTAACTATTTTGATTGAAATTCGATTTTTTTTTTCGTTAAGTTCAACTGTTTTTGATATAAAATTGAAATATTTTTTGATTGAAATATCAACTATTACATTTTTGGTTGAGAATTCATCTTCTTTGGATCAATTTGACTTTTTTTATTTGAAATAAAAATCTTCGTTTTTGGTTAAAACCGGTTGGAATATCAACTATTATACTTTGCGTTGAGAATTAATCTTTTTTATTGTAAATTAAAGTACTTGGTTAATATTTGAACATCATTGTTGACAATTAATTTTGTTGAAGTTTCATAATTTTAGTTGAAAATTTAACTATTGGGTTGAAAATTTAAATATTTTGTTACAAATTCAACTATTTGGTTGACAAGTAATCTATTTTGGTCGAAAATGTATCTGTTTGGTTGAATATTTATCCTTTTAGATTGAAGATTCAACTGTCTTCTAAAAAATTCGTCTTCTTCACTTCAAAATTCAACTATTTTCTTCAAAATTCTTTTGCTTGAAGTTTAATCTCTTTTGTTTAAGAATCCGAACAATTGGTTGAAAATTAAACTATTTTGTTAAAAATTCATCCCTTTTGCTTGAAAGTTCAACGATTTTGTTAAGAAGTCACCTTTTTTCGAAAAATAAACTGTTTGATTGAAAATTCATCTTTTTGGATAGAAAATTCGTCCCTCTTGGTAGAAAATTCATCTTTTTTGCTATAAAAGTTCTTGGTTGAAAATTGATTTGTGTGATGATCTGTATCGAAGAAGGAGGAAGGGTGGAAAACGTTTTCAAAAAAGCGTGACGTTTTTGAACGGCCCGTTTCGGGGCAAGTATTCAAGGCGTTTGAAAATCGAATTACCATCAATGCTGCCAATTATTTCTGCCCTCGTTGCATCAAAAAATCCACGTTTATTTGAAACATAAAATATAGCAGGACGTATTGTGCTATTCCAAAATCCAGTCGCCCCAATTGACATTTCAGAACGTACAATTGGACCTTGATAAACGACCATTTCTGCCAATTCGCCTAGAATTAAAAAAAAAGGTTTATTACATTGATAATAAAAACTAGATTTGGAAAATACTAAAATGTAAAAAGTTTTTTCTATAATTTATGCGCTCTTTTTACCTGAAGCACGGTGTGTCTCGACTGACTTCAACCCAAAAGGGCTTGCATATACCGGTTTTTTACTGAATATACTTCTGGGATGCCCCACGATCATTTTGAGCCCAAAAGGAAAAAAATCGCTTGGGCCCTTTTTGAGAAAACTCTTTTTTTGATTTTTTTTAAAGAGGCTAATCAACATATTTTAATGAAAATAAGTTAAACGTGGAATTTCATTGGCTCAAAGCATTCATTTTGGCATCCAAAAAAGGGGTACAGGTGCTGAACATATGATGAGAACTGAAACCCTTCAATATTTTTGAAAAATGGTGGAAAAAGTGGGGAAAAATCAGTTTTTTGAAAATAGCCTTATTCCAGTTCATCCTATGTCCCAAACACATTAACTAGAATTAAAGTGCTTGAAATTTTCTGCAAAATAAAAGAAAATCGAATGTTCTATGTCTATAAGTTTGGGAGTTGTGGTCATAAGAAGTGGATTTTAAGCGAATAATTTGAATGAAAAAAAAAAATATATATATATAATTTTGGGGAAATAACTTATTTCCTATGCATATCAGGTAAAAATTGCCGAATAATTAATTAAAGAAGACTTAATTTTGAGTAGATCTGAAAAAAAACATTGCTCTAGCTCTAATAGAACCAAAAGTATGGCCTTTTGAATATGACCCTTTTTTCATGAAATTTTGTTTAACATCAATTTTATAAATAAAATTTCTCGTTTTTCAAAAGAACTCATTTCCTCAGCGTTTTAGGTGAAAGTTGCCAGTAAGTTATTTAAAAAAGTCCTAATTTTGAGTAGATCTAAAAAAAACAATGCTCTAGCTGTAATAGAACCAACATTATGGCCTTCTGAATATGGCCCTTTTTTATGAAATTTTGTTCAACATCAATTTTTTAAATAAAATTTATCGCTTTTCAAAATAACTCATTTCCCGAGCATTTCAGGAGAATGTTGCCACCAGATAGGTTAAGGAGGACCTAATTTTTAGCAAATCTAAAAAAATGCTCTAGCTCTAATCGCATCGAAATTATGGCCTCCTGAAAATTACGCTTTTTATGGAATTTTGTTGAAATTTCTTTTTTTTGTTTCTGGAGGATGAGACATGGAAAAATGTGTTTATCATATTGTGAATCTTGTGCTTGAATTAAATGAAGACTTCATTAATTTAATTATTTAATTATTTCATTAAAAAAGGATCATATTCAGAAGGCCATAATTTCGATGCGATTAGATCTAGAGCATTATTTTTTTGTAGATTTGCGAAAATTAGGTCCTCCTTACCCTATCTGGTGGCAACTTCCTCCCGAATCGCTCGGGAAATGAGTTCTTTTCAAAAACGATACATTTTATTTAAAAAATTGATGTTGAACAAAATTTCATAAAAAAGGGCCACATTCAGAAGGCCATAATTTTGGTTCTATTACAGCTAGAGCAATGTTTTTTTTTAGATCTACTCAAAATTAAGTCAACTTTAATTAATTATTCGGCAATTTTCACCAGATATGCATAGGAAATAAGTTATTTCCCCAAAACTATATATATATATTTTTTTTTTTTATAACACATGCATGATTTCAGCCCTTTTCGACGCCTATGAAGCTCCCTAGGGAGTAAAAAGTACTTTTTTGCAACACCCACCTCGAAAGTACTCCGTTCCATGTAGCTAAATTATATGCAAAGTTACTCATTCCGGATAACAATGCGGGAATATTATTGGCGCATGCGCAGTTCGATTCTTATATACTTTCCACATCAGCGGAATGTACGCGCATGCGCACTTTGCAGATAAGCAACTTTCCGCATCGCGACAATTCGGGGGCAACGTAGCAACAGCAGCGCTCAGTGTCCAAGCGAACAGCTGATGAGAGGTGCGAGGTTAAAGTCGACGTGTTTAAGAGTGCAAGTGCAATTTTCCTTCTCATTGTCAAAAGAAGATGGACTTAAATGAAGATTCGAATCAAACTGGTGCAGAGTGTACTCCACCAGATATTATTCTAGCCGCTGCAAGTGCTTCTGAAAATTTGCTACCCGAAAAGTCCAAAACTAAATACAATGCAACGTACGATAGATTCATGAAGTGGACAGCGTCAAAGAATACCAAATCACTATCAGAGAACGTTTTAATGGCCTATTTTAGTGAGCTGGCAAAAATAATGAAACCTTCGACTCTTTGGTCTCATTACTCAATGCTAAAAACCACATTGGGTACTAAGAATAACATTAAAATTGAATGTTATGCAAAGCTAACTGCTTTCTTAAAAAGACAGTCCGTTGGCTTCAAGAGCAAGAAATCGAAAATCTTATCGTCAGAGGACGTAGAAAAGTTTCTCAACGAAGCTCCAGACCACCAGTATTTGGCAACAAAGGTAAATACTATATATATGAACACTTATATTTACACAAATTTATATCTAGTTCGGAATTAGTCAAATTAAATGGCCGCAGAAAATCAAACTGTTAGTCTCTGATTCAATTACTTGATATTTATAAATTAATTATTACTCAAAAGTGACTCATATTCTTCAGAATTTATTTACTAACATAAATGATGACTACTAATAAAAAATCAATAATCTGTAGCCGAAATTGAATTTTAGGTTATGTTATTCAATACAATTCTGGTTACTTTGCTACTACATTTAGATCATTTTGATAAATTGGCCCAGAAAATAGACATGTCTTAATATGACTAATTCAGATTCTAAGAGTTTTTTTCTATTATGTAGAACTACCTATTTATTTAAACAGTATCTTTGCTTTTTGAAGTGTATCGATTTTAATTGAAAAATATCAAAGTTTAGGACGAAACGCTTTAAATTTCTTACTATTGGGAAAATTCTAAACCCTATACCAATGAAAAGTTTCTTTTACTACCTAATGTTTATAACTAATTATTCCTCAAAAGTCAATAATGTAATTTACAGTTTATTTAATAACATAATTGAATATTATTAATAAAGAGTCACTAATCTTCAGTCGAAATTCACTTTTAGGTTATTTTAGTCAATAAAATTCTGATTAAATACTTTTCTACTAAGATGTACATAATTTTAATTAATTGGTGAAGATTTTTAGTTTGAAATTCAACTGTTTTATTGAAAATTCGTCTTTTCAGTTTGAAAATTCAATTGTTTTGTAGAAAATTTGTCTTTTTAGCATGAAAGTCCTACATTTTTAATAAGATTTTTTTTTCTTTATTGACTGAAAAATCATTCTCGGTTGAAAATTCTTCTCTTGTAGAAATTGCATCTTTTTTAGTTAAAAGTGCAACTGCTTGGTTGAAAACTAATCTTTTTGATCGAGGATTTTCAAATATTTTGTTGAAAATTCAACCACATATTTGAAAGTGAAACTACTTTGTTAAAAGTTCTTTTTTTTGTTGACTATTCATCGTTTTTTTTTCAGAAACCTTTTTGTTTTGTTGAAAAATAAACTTTTTTGACGAAAATATGTTTTTTGATGGTTAGAATTTAATTTTTCAACTACAAATTTAACTATTCTATTTTTGGTTGGAAATTCATCTTTCTTGTCAAAAATTCAACTATTTTTTTCAAAATTCAATTTTTTTCTTTGAAGATTCATCATTATGGTTGAAAATTCATTTTATTGGTTAAAAATTTAACTATTTTGTTTAAAATTCGTCTTTTTTTGTAGAAAATTAAGCTTCTTGGTTAAAAATTTATTTTTTTGTTTGAACCTTAATTTCTTTGGTTGAAATTTTAATTTTGTAGCAACCCTGTTTTCTAAATAACGTGCCTTAAGTTAAGTTGTATTAGGGGTGAGGGAAAAGTAGAGGTTTAAGGTGGTAAAAAGTGGGATAATGTCCTGATTTTTCGATCAATCCAACGGGACTGAATGTTTCAAATTTCTTAATATTGTGAAATATTATAGACCCTAATGCCAATAAAAAAACCTGCTGTTACTACATATTTCTTGTTTTATTTTTATGTCGCCTTAATTATTGGAATATCCGGGGCATGCAGACGAGAAGAACTGTACAATATCACCGTGAACGATGTGAAAGATGCTAATTTAGCGTTTCTGATAACACTTACAAAAACAAAGAACTACATCGTACGTTCCTTCACTGTTGCTGGGGAGTTCTACCAAATCGTGAAAAAATATTACGATTTACGACCAAAAGACGTCGATTCAAATCATTTTTTCCTCAATTATCAAAATGGGAAGTGCAGCAAGCAGGTAATCGGGATTAATAAATTTGGTGCTATGCCAAAGCAGATAGCATCATATCTTAATTTACCAGAGCCCGAAGCCTACACGGGTCATAGCTTTCGGAGAACTTCAGCAACCTTACTAGCTGATTCCGGAGCTAATATTGAAACGCTGAAACGACATGGGGGCTGGAAATCTGCCTCCGTGGCCGAAGGGTACATCGACGAGTCTTTAAACAATAAGAAAAAAGTGAACAATTTAATCACTGAATCAATTGTTGTAAACCCTTCGACTTCGGGAGAAAATTCTCACCAAAAATCAGCACCACGAGATGCGTATCACATCGAGACTGGTGTTTCAGCTGAAAAATGCTCCGTTTCAGAAGGCGAAAAAAGTTCAACACGGCAAAGCTTGGAATTACCGGAAACACCTAATCAAAATCAGAATCTCATTTTTAATATCACTAACTGTTCTCATTTAACTTTAAACATATATAAAAACCAATAGTCACTTTCCATTCTGAAAAATAGGTATTTTTTTTGTATTTTTGTATCGAAACTTAGAATGTTGTTATTTTCATTAAATTCAATTTGATTTAGTTTTCTTATTTCTAAATTTTTTTTGCGTTCTGCTGAGGGTTTCGCACCTAAATCGCCCCGTCCCCTACGAATTTTTTCGAAGACTGCTGAATTTTCAAGAAAAAAGTTTATTTTCAACGAAGAAATATGAGTTTTCTACCACAAAAAGATGAATCTTTATCTTTAATCCCAAAGGATGAATTTTCAACAAAATACATAAATTTTCGAAGAAATAGTTGAATTACAAAGTAAAAAAGATCAGTTTTCAAACAAAAATGGAATAGCTAAACTTTCAAAAAGTTAATTTTCTATCGAATAGTTAAATTTTAAAATAATTTGGAATTAGTTATTTTCATATATTTCGATTTAATTTAATTAAAATTTTTAATTTTTAGAATTTTTTTCGTTATGCTGAGAGTTTTACCGCTTACCCCCCCCCCCCCGCCTTTCGCAACTGTAAATATTCTTCCTTTGTCTTTCTCTTAGTACAAATTTCTCGGAAGGTTGTTGCAAAAAATAGCGTGTGATACACGTGCACACAGGCAATTGCTGACTCGTGTGATTTCAGCATTTGCCTTCAGCTCTTCGCACTCGTCCTCGTTTTCGCACTCGCTTCGCTCGTGCGCTAACCTCCGACTCGTGCTTCGAGCCTCCGGCTCATGCTGCCAAACTTACACTGGTTGGCAATCGCCTATTTTGCGCACTTGTATCACAAATAGCTATTTACTCCCTAGGGACTGAGAAGTGACGTCAGAGGTGAATAATGAAAATTATGCATCTATGAGCTCGCGTTTTATGATTATCAGCCCACTCACCGTAAAAACTGTGAGGAATTTTTGGTTGCAGATGATAAAATTTTGCGGCTATTTATGGAAAGTTACCATATATACCTGTAGAATTACCGTAAGTGACCGAAATTTTTCATAAATTTATGGAAATTTTTAAAAATGAATTTTGGGTAAGTTACCATATTTACCTGTAAAATTACTATAAATGACCATTTTTTAAAATGAATTTTGGGTAATCCATGGTAAGTTATCATTTTTTCCTGTAAAATTACCATAAATGACCGGAATTTTTCATGAATTTCCGGAAATATATGGAAATTTTTTAAAATGAATTTTTGGGTAAGTTGCCATATTTACCTGTAGAATTACCGTAAATGACCGAAATTTATGGAAATTAAAAAAATGCATTTTTGGGAAGTTACCATATTTACCTGTAAAATTACCGTAAATGACCGAAATTTTGCATAAATTTCCGGAAATTTATGGAAATGTTTAAAAATGAATTTAGGGTAAGTTACCATATTTACCTGTAAAATTACCGTAAATGACCGAAATTTTTCATAAATTTCCGGAAATTTATGGAAATGTTTAAAAATGAATTTTGGGTAATCTATGGTAAGTCACCATATTTACCTATAAAATTACCATAAATTACCGGAATTTTTCATAAATGTCCGGAAATTTATGGAAATGTTTAAAAATGAATTTGGGGTAAGTTACCATATTTACCTGTAAAATTACCATAAATGACCGAAATTTTTCATAAATTTCTGGAAATTTTTAAAAATGAATTTTGGGCAATCTATGGTAAGTTACCATAATTACCTGTAAAATTACTGTAAATGACCGAAATTTTTCATAAATTTCCGGAAATTTATGGAAATGTTTAAAAATTAATTTGGGGTAAGTTACCATATTTACCTGTGAAATTACCATAAGGGACCGAAATTTTTCATAAATTTCTGGAAATTTTTAAAAATGAATTTTGGGCAATCTATGGTAAGTTACCATATTTGCCTATAAAATTACCATAAATGACCGAAATTTTTCATAAATTTCCGGAAATTTATGGAAATTTTAAAAAATCAATTTTGGGTAATTTATGGTAAGTTACCATATTTACCTGTAAAATTACCATAACTTACGGAAAATTTTCATAGATTTCCGGAAATTTATGGAAATTGAAAAAAATAATGTTTGGTAATTTATGGTAAGTTACCATATTTACCTTAAAATTACCATAAATGACCAAAAATTTCCATAAATATCCGCAAATGAATAGATATTTTTAAATTGAATTTTGGGCAATTTATGGTAAGTTACCATAAATCACCTCTAAAATTACCATAGATTAGGTTAACATTAATTTCATGCTTCATTATACAAAATCTAATATGGACTGAAATCATGACTGCATTTCGAGAAATGTCTGAAATCATCCATTTTTTTTTTAAAATATCGTATTCGCCAAGGGGGAGAGGCACTTTTTCCCTTCAGTGCTTCATATACTATTTTTTCATTCAAATTATTCGCTTAAAATAGACTTCTTATGGCCACAACTCCCAAACTTTTAGAGATAGAACATTCGATTTTTTTTCATTTTGCAGAAAACTGCAAGCACTTTAATTCCTGTTAAGGTGTTTGGGACATAGGATGAACTGGAATAAGGCTATTTTCAAAAAACTGATTTTTCCCCACTTTTTCCACCATTTTTCAAAAATATTGAAGGGTTTCAGTTCTCGTAAGATGTTCAGGATCTGTAGCCCTTTTTTGGATGTCAAACTGAATGGTTTGAGCCAACGAAATTCCACTTTTAACTTATTTTCATTAAAATATGTTGATTAATCTCTTCAAAAAAATCAAAAAAGGAGTTTTCTCAAAAAGGGGAAAAGCGATTTTTTTCTTTTTGGGCCCAAAATGATCGGGGGGCATCCCAGAAGTATATTCAGAAAAAACCCGGCATATGCAAGCCCTTTTGGGTTGAAGTCAGTCGAGGCACACCGTGGAAGAGGATGTTAAATAATCATAAATGTAATAAAAATAAAAACATACTGGCTAGAGTCGCAACCCAAATATTATCGAGTTTTGTGGTGGCTGAAGAAAGAGATTGAATCCACATCGATCGCTCTGTCATTTGATTTTTGGGAATAATTAAATCCACATCTTCTTCATTATATCCAAAATTCTTCGTTTCATTTTCAGGTGAAAAATCTAGAATATAAACAAACTGATTAATAGATTAGAAAATAATCGAGATTAAATATAAAATTTGGGTAAACGCTTTTCCCACACAAATATGTACGCTAGGGTGGTCCAAAAATTAATTGTAATTTTTTTTTCTTCGAATTTTCATGCAGATTGCCCCCAAATTGGTTCGAATCCACACAAAAATAAATGCGCTTTTTTCAAAATGATATTTAGAGGTTCTGCAAGCTCCATGAAGTTTAACACGTATTTCCCATAAGAAGACGTTTTTGTAAATTTTATTCAGAATCGTCAGTATTAGGAGAATGGAGTTGAAACTCAACATTTCTATTTACAATTAGCCATAGAATACGAATAAATCATTACTTTTTAAATATCACCTCCATAAGTCTGTTTTATAGGGCCCCAAAAAAACCCCATAAGTGAAAACATGGGTTTAGCGAGTTTTTGGCGCCAATTTTTTTTTGCCTTTTTTTAAATGCACATTGATTCTCATACATGAAATACCACTTTTGACTAATAATTAGATGTTTACATGTATTGTTTAAACAATTTATTATTGTTTTTAGCAATTTTCTCTTAGAATAGAGTTAGAAAGTCGCGATTTTTTCAAAAATGTTCCACTTTTTGTCCAATTTTCAAGTATATTGAGGTAATACATAATTATTTTTAACAAATATAATTGTTTAAACATCTTATTATTATTGTTTATAATATTAAATTTCAATAATGCTATAAAGTTGCGGTTCTTTCTGAAATTTTCAATTATTTGGCTATTTTTTACTTGAAGTGAGTTAATAATTTATTCAATTTAGCAAAAAAAATTATTCACACAATTTATTATTGTTTATAACTATCTTATTCTTTGATAATGCTAGATAGTTGCGGTTTCTTCTGAAATTTTTAACTTTTTACCCACTTTTTACGTAGTGAAATAATAAATAATGCAAGTTTACAAACATAGTTGTTTAAACAATTTATTATTGTTTATAATTATCTTCTCTTAGATAAGTGCTAAAAGTTGCGGTTTTTTCTGAACTCTTAAACTTCTTGTCCACTTTTCACTTATAAAACGAATAAATTATTACTTTTTAAATACTAATACTATTTTCTACTGGTAATTAGATGTTTACGTAAATGTTTTTAACAACTTATTATTATTTATAATAATATTCTCTTAGAATAATGCTAGAAAGTTTCAGTTTTTTCTACAATTTTCCACTTTTTGTCCATTTTTTATTAGAGTGAGGTAATAATCAATTTGAGTTGATAAAAATAATTGTTTAAACATTTTTTTATTATTTTTTATTATATTCTCTTTGTAAATGTTATAAAGTTGCGTTTTTTCTGAAATATTCAACTTTTTGTGTTTGTATAAATTAATGAAGTTTAACCAAAATAATTTTTCAAACAAATTATTATTGTTTATAACTATTTTCTCCTATAGCAATACTAGATTGTTGCGGCTTTTTCTGAAATTTTCCACTTGTTGTAAACTTTATACTTAGAGTGTGGTAATAATGAATTAAAGTTAATAAACTTTATTGTTTAAACAATGAATTATAATTTTTAATCATATTATCTTTGAATAATGCTAAAAAGCTGCGGTTTTTTCTGAAACATTCAACTTTTTGTCCACTTTTCAGGTAGAGCGAGGTAAGAATTGATTAAATTTAACAAACATGATTGTCTACACAAATTATTATTGTTTATAATTATCTTCTCCTATAGCCATGCTAGATAGTTGAGATTTTTTCTGAAATTTTCCACTTGTCAAGTTTTCACGTAGCGAGGTAATAATTAATGCTAGTTAACAAACGTAATTGTTTAAACAATTTATGGTTGTTCATAACTATGCCTGCTTAGATAATTGCTAGAAATTTGCGGTTATTTCTGAAATTTTTTACTTTGCTGTGGCTTTTTAGTTATTAACAAGTAATAAATAAACTATTAGAGAGGATCATATTTAAAAAAATCTCTTTCTCTTGTGTGAATACATTTTTCTGGAATAAAACAGATTTGGATTTTGGAAAAGGGGATGGAATAGTCGTCCCGAATAAATTATCGGGACGAGACACTTCGTTTTTTAAAAATTTATATTAATATTTACGAAGTGTCTCGTCGTCCCGAAATTTCCCTTTTCCAACGTCCCCAATTTTTCGGGACGACTAGATGCAGCCAAATATTTATTATTTGTTCCTAACTAAAAGTCAAAGATAAGCTGAAAATTTCAGAAAAAACGCAACTTTTTAGCACTTATCGAAGCGAGAAGATAGTTATAAACAATAATGAATTGTTTAAAAAATGATTTTTGTTCAATTTCATTAAGCATTACCACACTCTCAGTGAAAATTGGACAAAATTTTGAACATTTCAGAAAAAATCGCAACTTTCTAACATTATTCAAAGAGAATATTATTAAAAATGATAACAAATCATTTAAACAATTGTTTTTATCAATTTAAATTAATTATTACCTCACTCCAATTGAAAAGTGGAGAAAAAGTGGAATTTGGAAAAAGCCGCGACTTTCTAACTCTATTCTAAGAGTAAATTGCTATAAACAATAATTAATTAGTTAAACAATTTATTAAAACATCTAATTATCAGTAAAAAGTAGTATTTTATGCAGTAAAAAAATGTGTATTTAAATAACCTGAAAAAAGTCATAATTAGCACCAAAAACTCTCAAAACAAAATTTTTCACTGATGTGTTTTTTTTGAGATCCTATAAAACTGATATTTAAACAGTACATTTTTATTCGTATTCTATGACTCATTGTGCAGACATTTTTTTTCAACGCATTTATTTTCTTGCGGATTCGAACAAATTTGAGGGTGATATCAGGGGGGTGACTCGCCATACAAATGCGCTGTGTCAGTTTTGTGAAGGACGGCAGAAAATGAAACACTGGCGCCACTAGCGCCACGCCCTACATTTGAATGAAAGCTGATTAGAATCATGGGAGATTTAGTATTTTTCGCAGTTTTTATAATATTTTGGACGTTTGTGGATAATTTAAATACTTTTAGCTTGAATTAGGCAAGGATTAACTGTTTCTAGAATTTAAAAAATACCTAGGATTAAAAAATAGACAAAAAATTTTATATATTATCATTTCAGAACATTTAGTTTATTTGTTTTAAACGGTAAATACGTAATCTTTATATTTTACCATTCCACTCTACTTGAAAATTAAAAACCGACATTTCCAGTGTATGTAAGGTCTATTTTTTAATTACTCGAATGATCCTAATCTATTATTACATTATAATAAAAATATACAAGCAAATTTAAAAATCATAATTTTTAATATTCAGTATATTGTATTGATCGTGAAATGGCTAAAATATTATCAGTAATAAAGTTATTAACTTTAACGTACATTTAGTCATTTATTTATTTAAACATTGAATTAAAAGATGGAGATATAAATTAAATATGGGGTAAAGGCAGTAGGATGGTATATAGGAGTAATAAATGCCAGGTTAATTTATTTAAATAAATATAGTTATTTAAATTATTTACGAATATACTGCGATTAAAGTATAGCAATTATTATGCAGACAGAACATAATAATTTATTATATACAATTGAACAAAGCTAGTTTTACAAAATGTCGCGACTTTCTTTTTCATAAAATTATCGTTTTTTAAAATTTAGGTTTCTTGTACTATTCTGACTGCAAGAAAATCATTATTTTACAATTGTAATTTACTTTAGTACTTGAATTTATTAATAAATTAATGTAATCGTACATAAATTTCGAAATGATAAAAATAAACAACTTCTTAAAACAATTTTTAAGAAGTGAAATCTTCCTTTGATCAATTCAATTGTTACCTTAATAGGAACGTAAGTTCTATTATTTCGGTCTTACGATCAATTTGAATAAAAAAGACTAGGAGTATTCCGAGTCAATACTTTAATTATAAAAAGTTACATTCTCGCAACGTTTCGACCTCAATCTGTTGGTCATCCTCAGGCAAATTATACCCGATAAAGGCTTATATTATACCTAATAAAGTATTTTTTATTCAAATTGATCGCAAGACCGAAATAATGGAACTTACGTTCCTATTAAAGTAATAAATGACGAAACTCGGCGATAATTAAAAACTGTCATTAATGTTACTTTTACAATTTTCTTAAAGATAGTAAGGGTTTTAAAATATTTTTAAAATTTCAAAAACTAATAAAAATATAATGTTACACACTATTACAATAATCTACAAGTTTTACAAGAAGAAAAATATATCAAAATTTAAAAATCAATGTAGTCATGAAACCGTCAGAGCCATACAATTATTTTAGGTTAAAGAACATCGGTGTAAACAAAGCCTCATACCTATCGCCATAACCGTTCCATCCGGAGCTAAAACTTTCTTTTTCCAAATTATTTGATCCTTTAAAAAGTGATCTTCACAAACTACATTTCCAGGTTTAACAATAAAATCCTTTTTGTCATGCTTAATTGCTTGGTGCCAACGGTCAACCTCATTTTTTAGAACGGAAAAATGCACTGTTTTACTCCGTTTGAGCGGGTTAAGTCGTACCCTGATAGACAGTTCGGTGCTATACATCGATGCCCCCCCCCCCCCATTGTTATAACACATGTATCCGTAAATAAATAAAATATGGCAAATAGACGATAAAGTTATGACATTTCACGAGTTTGTGTATGCAAAATCATAACAGACAACGGGCAGACCGGGCGTCGTGGAGGTGGCGCCAATGCTTCACGACTCGCCGCTCTTCACAAAACTGACACGCGCCTCTAATGCAAAAGCGAAAATCGTGTCACCCCCCTGGTGATATGCATGAAAATTTGAAAAAAAATTTGGACCACCCTAGTGTAGAATGTATTTTGTGTAGGAAAAATATTGAAAATATGTAATATTTTTGCGTACAATGTTTCAAGAATATCTTCAGAATAAAATAATTGCTATTTATTTCTGTGTAGGATATATTTTGTGAAGAAAATATTTTGCGTAGGAAAAATATAATATTTACTATTTAATTCTCTGTAGGATATATTTTGTGTAGAAAATATTATATGTAGGAGAAATATAATCAGTATACTTTTAGTACAATATATTCTGTGTACAATATATTTGTGAAATATGGTCGTGCGGTCTCACAGACCGCACCATAGTTTTGATATGTGGGTTCCTCCTCCCACTGGTGTAAAAATTTTTAATAATAAAAATTGAAAACATTTATTAATTTCTTACTTATTCAAATGTCCCTTCATACACTTGTATAAGTTTGTGGGGGTTGGGAAAGAAGTTATTCGCAGATGATTTTGGAAGGAGAATGAAATTGTTTGACTCACTAGTGATGAGTGTGCTATTGTATGGAGTAGAGGTGTGGGGGTGGAAGGAAAGCGAAGAGGTAAATAGGATACAGGAGAGGTATGTAAAGTGGACACTGGGGTTGGCAAGGAACACGCCTAATTATATTGTCAGGAGGGAGACGGGGAGAACGAGTGTAGGGATTCTAGCGGGGAGTCGAGCGTGTAAATATGAGGAGAAATTTTTGGAAGAGGGGGGAAGTAAGCTGGTTAGGGAGTGTTGGTGGGAGAAGGAGAACAGGAGAGGGGGAGGGAAGATGGAGGTTGAAAGAGAAAGGTATTTTAGAACGAATGGACTGCATATGGATGAATTGAGAAGGATGCATGAGGAAGGAAGGAAGGTATATGAGTTGGTTAAGAAAAACAGCATGGAGAGAGAGAAGACAGCAGGGGAAGAGAGAATAAGAGAGACAAGGTTTAATGGGAACTATGTGTGGATTATGCCAAAGGCGAGAGCGCAATATTTGTGTGAGAAAGGAGAGAAAGGAAGTCAGGAGCTTATAGCGAGGATGAGATGTGGTTGCATGGAGGGTTTCAATAGGTTCTGGCTCGCTAGGGAAAAGAGGATGTGTGAACTATATGGGAAGGGGGAGGCAAGAGTGGAGCACTGGTTGGAGGAGTGCGTGGAGGTGGAAAGGAGTGGGATAAGCATGGAGGTATTGATGCATGAAAGGGGGAACAAAAGGGCAGTAGCATGGGTGAAGGGAGTATTGGGTAAGATGGAGAAGAAGAGAAGGAAGGAGGAAGAGGAATGGAGAAGGAAAGATTGTAAATAGAGGAGGAAGTAAATATAAGTAATTGTAAATATTGTAAATAGTAGATAAGTATTAGGTATTAGTCGCGGAGGCAGAGTTTGGTAATGCGAGGCAAGCAAGAAAGTAGGGACATGCGAGCGAGGCGAGGCGAAGCGAGGAAGGCAATGCGATAAGAGCGAGCGGAGTTAGATATAAGGTGTGGAAGGATGTTAATTTTAAGGGTTAGTTGTAAGAGAATTCTGTAAAAAATGGAAGTGTAAGCAAGTCAATTTTTTAAGGCCAGCAGGCTAAAAAATAAACGTTTATCTCACTTGTATAAGTTAGATAACAAAAACTTCTTTACTTATTTAATTAGATATAAATATATACAGCGGACGGTGAGACCTCAAGTCCATGTTAGTGCAAAAATGAAATCACGTCCATACTTACAGGTTAAATATACAATTCAATATTATGACAGAAAAATAATTTCTTAAAATAAAAATATACCTGAATATTTTTGACTCGCCGACGAAAATAACAAGTTGAGTTCTACTTTTTGTGGCTCGAGAGATGCAGCAATGGCACTAATTACATTTCCGAGAGCAATTGTTCCAAATCGAGTTAAAATCACACCGTTTTCTTTCGGGCAAATTTTCGTTCCCTTGATTGAAGTTCTACCTAAGCAATTTTATCATGAAGCTTCTGTCAAAATTTTTAATTTTCAATATTAATATTCACAAAGGTTCATTTGCAATAATATTAAAAAAGGGGCATTTTAAATATTTAATTTAGGGGTAACCTCCCTACAGTGGATAATGCCACCTACAGTGGATAAACATTATTTAAAAATACTAATGTTTGTAAAATAATTAATTTAATTTAATTACAAGTTAAGACACGGTGGTTGCTAATGAATCGAAATTAAATTAATTATTTTTCTTTCTAGGGTGGTCCAAAAAATTTTTTTTCGAATTTTTATGGGGACACCCCCCAAATTTGTTCGAATCCACCCAAAAATAAATCCATTTTTTTTGTTTTGAAAAAAAATGATATTTAGGGGTGGCGCAAGCCCCATGAAGTTTAACATGTATTTCCCATTAGAAAAAAAGACATTTTTGTAAATCTTATTCAGAATCCTCAATATTATCTCAATCGAGTTGAAACTCAACATTTCTCTTCACAATTAACCATAGAATACGAATAAAATATCACTTTTCAAATATCACCCCCATAAGTCTGTTTTATAGGGTCCCAAAGAAACCCCATAAGTGAAAAAATGGGTTTTGCGAGTTTTTGGCGCTAATTATGATTTTTTTGCGGTTTTTTTAATGCGAATTGTTTCTAATACATAAAATATGACTTTATACTGAAAATTAGATATTTTCATGAATTGTTTAAACAATTTATTATTGTTTTTAGCAATTTTCTCATAGAATGTAGTTAGAAAGACGCGGTTTTTTCACAAATTTGCCATTTGTTGTTCAATTTTCAATTAGAGAGAAATCATAGTTCATCAATGTTAACAATAGTGATTGTTTAAACAATTTATTATAATTATTAATAATATTATATTTGAATAATGCTAGAAAGATGCGGATTTTTTTTTAATTTCTGGCTTTTTGTCCAATTTTCATCTGTAGTGAAGTACATAATAATAAATTCAAGTTAACAAAATAATTGTTCAAACAATTTATTATAATTATTAATAATATTATATTTGAATAATGCTGAAAAGATGCGTTTTTTTTTAATTTCTGGTTTTTTGTGCACTTTTTATTCGGAGTGAAGTAATAATGAATTCGAATTAACAAAATAATTGTTTAAACAATTTATTATACGTATTAATAATATTGTAATTGAATAATGCTAGAAATTTGCGTTTTTTTTAAATTTCTGGCTTTTTGTTTAATTTTCATTTGGAGTGAAGTAATAATGAATTCAAGTTAACAAAATAATTGTTTAAACAGTTTATTATCATTGTTGATAATATTCTCTTTGCTTAATCGGTAGAATGTTGCGGTTTTTTCTGAAATTTTCAACTGTTTGTTTATTTTTTATTAGGCGTGAGATGATAATTAATTAGATTTAGCAAAAATAATTGTTTAAACAAATTATTATTGTTTATGACTATCTTCATCTATATCGATTGCGCCTGATAGTTGCGGTTTTTGCTAATTTTTACCTTTCTGTCCTTTTTTCACTTAGTTAGGTAATAATTAATTAAAGTTAACAGAAAAGTTGTTTAAACAATTTAATATTGTTTATAATTATCTTTTCTCAGATAAGTGCTAGAAAGTGGCGGTTTTTTCTAAAATCGTTCACTTTGCACCGCCTTTTTATTTATGAACAAGTAATAAGTCAACCACAACAAAAATGATTTTTCAAAAGGTATTGTTGTTTTAAGTGAATTATTTTTGGTCTTTTCCAAATCCTTAAAAAAATTAATTTGAAGAAAAAAAACTATTTTACACAAGAGGCAAAAACAAAGAATAAAATACTTAGGAATAGGTGGAAGGACTAGGTCTTTAAATGACTTGTAAAAGTTTTTTTTTGGATTACAACAAGAAGTTTATTGCAAAGCGTAAAAGAAAAACTTGAAATTGCAAATCTCTAATATTTATATATTAATTGTTAGTAATTAAGCAGGCGGAGCAAAGTGAAAGATTTTAGAAAAAACCGCCACTTTCTAGCACTTATATAAAAAAAGATAGTTATAAACAATATTAAATTGTTTAAACAACTTTTCTGTTAACTTTAATTAATTATTACCTCACTAAGTGAAAAAAGGACAGAAAGGTAAAAATTGCCGTAAAACCGCAACTATCAGGCGCAATTGATATAGATGAAGATAGTCATAAACAATAATAATTTGTTTAAACAATTATTTTTGCTAAATCTCATTAATTATCAAGTCACGCCTAATAAAAAATAAACAAACAGTTGAAAATTTCAGAAAAAACCACAACATTCTACCGAGTAAGCAAAGAGAATATTATCAACAATGATAATAAATTGTTTAAACAATTATTTTGTTAACTTGAATTCATTATTACTTCACTCCAAATGAAAATTAAACAAAAAACCAGAAATTAAAAAAAAACCGCATCTTTCTAGCATTATTCAATTATAATATTATTAATACGTATAATAAATTGTTTAAACAATTATTTTGTTAACTTGAATTCATTATTACTTCACTCCGAATGAAAAGTGCACAAAGAACCAGAAATTTAAAAAAAACCGCATCTTTTCAGCATTATTCAAATATAATATTATTAATAATTATAATAAATTGTTTAAACAATTATTTTGTTAACTTGAATTTATTATTACTTAACTACAGATGAAAATTCGACAAAAAGCCAGAAATTAAACAAAAATCAGCATCTTTCTAGCATTATTCAAATATAATATTATTAATAATTATAATACATTGTTTAAACAATCACTATTGTTAACATTGATGAACTATCACTTCCCTCTAATTAAAAATTGGACAACAAATGGAAAATTTGTGAAAAAACCGCGTCTTTCTAACTCCATTCTATGAGAAAATTGCTAAAAACAATAATAAATTGTTTAAACAATTTAAGAAAATATCTAATTTTCAGTATAAAGTCATATTTTATGTATTAGAAAGAATTCGCATTAAAAAAACCGCAAAAAATTATAATTAGCGCCAAAAACTCGCAAAACCCATTTTTTCACTTATGGGGTTTCTTTGAGACCCTATAAAACAGACTTATGGTGTTGGTTTTTGAAAAGTGATATTTTATTCGTATTCTATGGCTAATTGTGAAGAAAAATGTTGAGTTTCAACTCGATTGAGATAATATTGAGGATTCTGAATAAGATTTACAAAAACGTCTTTTTTTCTTATGGGAAATACATGTTAAACTTTATGGGGCTTGCGCCGCCCTAAATATCATTTTTTTCAGAACAAAAAAAATGGATTTATTTTTGGGTGGATTCGAACAAATTTGGGGGGTGTCCCGATAAAAATTCAAACAAAAATTTTTCCAATGCATTTTTGGACCACTCTATTATCCACTCTAGGTTGCGTTATCCACTGTAGAGAGTGTTCCCCTATAATCAAATTAAAATGTGATTTATATACCTATCAGTTTATCGATGGGACCAGATATGCAAAAATGATCTTCATTTGGAAGTTGATGATACCAGATCGTATTTGAAATTGCCTGGTGTAAAGTGCAACGTTCTAATAATGTGAGGGCATCAGAAGGAAATCTTTTTGGATCCCCAGGAATTAATTCTTCCACAATTTCCTGTTTTGCTCTCTGTGGTTGGTCAGCAATAAATGGCAAAATTCCATTCATCGGAAGAACTTTTTCATCGAAACCAACCCCATCGAACTTGAATCTAGTGAATAATAAATTAAAAATTAATAATATAATTATCAGGGTAGATACCTGACCGGGAAATCGGGAAACCGAAAAATGACCGGGAATTTAATTTAGTGACCCGGATTTTTTTTCTTGAATGTATTAAATTGGAAATTAAAAGTGGTTTCGTAATTTTATTACTCTAATTCCGAGCTGGAACAGAGAATCTGTAAAGAAAAAAAAACAAATTTCTGAAAATGTATGAAATCAAAAATTTATGACTTTAGAACTAATTAATTAGGAATCATAATAATTAAAATAATTTGAAGTAGAACGGGGAATTTTTGACATGGAACGGGAATTTTTGAAAAGAATTTCACTTCTGATTTAAAAGGGAATTAAAAAGAAACCCGTTCCAAGTCAGAATTCATTACAATTTGAAACTTCCCTCTTCCAAATTTTGGTAAAAGAAAGTTACTATATTTCTGAATTATAATAGAAAATTTTGTAAATAAATATAATTCTGACATGGAATGGGGAATTTTCAAAAGTAATTTTTATTCTGAATTATAAAAAGGGAATTTAAAAGAACAACAAAAACCTGTTCCAAATCAGAATTCGCCAGATTTCGAAAATTCCTTTTTCCAAGTATACTTTCTTTTTTTATTTAAAAATTATGTGCCTTGTAAATAAAAAATTTTCCAGAATTTGAAACATCACTGCTATAAATCTTATAAGGGAGTTACTACAGTTCTGAATTAATACAGAAAATATTGTAAATAAATATAATTTTGACTTGGAACAGGGAATTTTTTGAAATAAATTTAATTTTGACTTGGTAGGTAGCGAATTTTTGAAAAAAATTATAATACTGAGTTTTGACGAGAAATAAATAAATTAAATATAAAAAAAAATCCCGTGAAGAATTATAATTTAAACTTTTGAAAGGGGATTTCCTAAAAATTCTAATTTTGTCTTGGAACAGGTCATTTTTTGACGTGAAATGGGATATTTTTAAAAGAATTTTTATTCTGATATATAAAAACGGAATTCATAAACAAAAACCTTTTCCAGGTTAGAATTCGTCACATTTTGAAAATTCCTTTTTCCAAAACAGAATTTAAAAAATTTTCAAATTCTGTTCTTTACAAATAAAAATTTGCCCGAATTTGAATCTTCCTTCTTCTAAATTTTAGAAAAAAGGAGTAACTGTATTTCTGACATATTATAGAAAATATTATAAATAAATATAAATCTGACTTCCAACAGGGAATTTTTTTAATGAATTTAATTTCTTTGGTACAGTCTTTGGTACATGGAATTTCGTGAAAAAAATATAATTTTGTCTTGGAACAGGTAATTTTAGACATGAAACGAGAAATTTTAAAAAATAATTTTTATTCTGATCTGTAAAAAGGGAATCAAAAAAGATCTCTGTTCGAAATCAGAATTCGTCCAGAATTTTAAACTTTCCTCTTCCAAACTTTATAAGAAGGAAATTTCAATAAAAAATGTAAATAAATAAATTCTGACTTGAAATAGGGAATTTTTAGAAAGCAATTTCATTGTGACTTGGAACAAGGAATTTCCGCGAAGAATTATAATTTTTACTTATGAACTGGGAATTTCATACAAAAATTCTAATTTTGTCTTGGAGCAGGTAAGTTTTGAAACATGAAATGGGAAATTTTAGAAAATAATTTCAATTCTGATTTATAAAAAGAGAATTTGCAAAAAAACTGCAGAAGGAATAAATAAATAACATATTTAAAATATTCACGTAATGAATTATAATTTTGTCTTTGGTACAGGGAATTTCGTAAAAAAATATAATTTTTTCTTGAAAGAGGTAATTTTAGTCGTGAAACGAGAAATTTTAAAAATAATTTTTATTCTGATCTATAAAAAGGGAAATAAAAAATTATCTCTGTTCCAAATCAGAATTCGTCAGATTTTTAAAATTCTTTGTTCCAAATAAAAATTTGTTTGAATTCGAAAATTATTTTTTTTGC
>CAKNYM010052860.1:216712-252097 GCA_932195095.1 Andricus curvator
CGATTCGTCTCGATCCAAGGAATCTGTTATATTCTTGCATCAACTTTCAATTATGTCAATGAAAAAAGTTTTACTATAAATAACCGATTGTTAAAATATATAAATTACCATAACTTCCCTACTCTTTAATAAAATGTATTAATATTATAGGTCAATCGATTCGTCTCGATCCAAGGAATCTTTTATATTCTTGCATCAAATTTGAATTATGTCAATGAAAAAAGTTTTACTATAAAAAACTGATTTTTAAAATATATAAATTACCATAACTTCCCTACGCTTCAATAAAATATATTATTAGAATGTTAACAAAAATTGAATTTTTGACCAAAAAAGATAACTTTTGAACAAAATAATTGAATTTTCAACCAAATGGTCGATTTTTCAAATAAAAGAGATTAAGCCTCAACAAAAATAAGTGCCCAAGGACGAATTTTTTGTCAAAATAGACGAACGTTCAACAAGTAATGGAATTTTCGACCAAAGAGTAGAATTTTCAACATAATAATTACATTTTCAAACAAAATAGTTTAATTTCTTATCAAATAGTTGAATTTTCAACCTACTGAAATGAATTTTTCATACAAAAGATAAATTTTCTACCAACATGAATAATTTCCTATCAAAAAAGACGAATTTTCTATAAAACAGTTGAATTTTCAACCCAAAAATATATTGATACGAGAGAATATTTTAAATCCATAATGAAGAATTTTCTATAAAAAAACGAACGTTAAAAAAAAGTTGAATTTTTCACCAAATAAAGGAGAAAAATATACACCAATTTTCAAACAAATAGTTGAATTTTTAACTAAAAAAGATAAATTTTCAATCTAAAGTGGAAAAGTTACATTTTCAGTAAAAGTAACTGATTTACAACAAAAAATATTTTGCAACAAAATAGTCAAATTTCCAACCAATGAAATGCATTTTCAACTAAAATAAGGAATCTGCAACCAAAAAAAGGAATTTTTTTACAAAGCAGTTCAAATTTGAACCAAAAAAGACCAATTTTCAACCAAAAAATATATTGATACGAAAGATTATTTTCAATCCATAATGAAGGATTTTCTATAAAAAAAAACGAAAGTTAAAAAAAAGTTGAATTTTTCGCCAAAAAAGATAACTTTTGAACAAAATAATTGAATTTTCAACCAAATGGTTGAATTTTCAAATAAAGGAGAAAAATATACACTATTTTTCAAACAAATAGTTGATTTTTTAACTAAAAAAGATAAATTTTCAATCTAAAGTGGAAAAGTTACATTTTCAGTAAAAGTAATTGATTTACAACAAAAAAGATTTTTCAACGAAATAGTCAAATTTCCAACTCATTTTTAATTGAAAAATTAAAATCTATAAAAGGAAAAAATTAAAAATTTAGCGTTCAACATGAAAATATAGAATTCTAAAATTGTAGCCATTTGAAATTAAAAAATTATTCAATTACTGATTATTATCTATTTAAGAAAGTTTAATTTGATCTTATTCAATTTATAACTCAATTTTTAATTTTTTAATTCAAAATAGTTTACTTTTTAACACTTATTTTAGAATTATTATTCATTATAGAAATTTTCCAATGAAATATTTTTTATTTGGAAATGCTTTATTGGCTTAAATCTTCAACTAAAAATAAAGCAACTTTCAGATATTATGTAATAAAAATTAAAAATTAAAACAAAAATACAAAACAATTAAGATTGTTGCAATAGGATTCCAAATTTTCAAATTTTACAAATTTAAGCCTTTCAATTCGAAATTGGTTTATACATTTGAAATGATTAAATTCAAAACTATCAACGCTTTATTAATATGAAATTTTAAAATATTTCAAAGCCTTCAAAAATTAGTCTAAAATTTAATTTTCCGAAAAAACTATATTCAAGGCCTCAAATAATAAACTGTGCTTGCGTTTTTTGAACGACTAATAAGAGTTTGACTTTGGTTTGGCGGGCACTTTAAAAATGTGGAATAATTGATTCATTATATTTTGGTTATTAAAAGTAAATAATTTTTATTTGATTCAACAATAAATAATTTTTGAAGAAATATGAATTGCTTTGAGGCACGATAGTCAGCGCAGGTTTTATAACATCGCATGCAGGCATCAGAATATTATTATTATTATTATATCATTAAGCCATTTCCCTTTCGGGGTAAGAGTATAAAATTTGTCTGAAAGAGGTCAAAATGACGTGGAATCGACGTCACTTCGACGTTGCTACCCGATTCGGGTAGTGTTTCTAGGTTTTTCTTGTAGTTATAAATAACTACAAGTGTGGGCTCACCACACCCACGATTAAAAATTTAAATAATAATTAATAATAATTAATAATAATAATAATAATGAATAATTTTGCCTCGACCATCATACGACGGTTACGACGTCGACTCGACGTCTGATCGACGCCACCATTCTGACTGGGTAATGATTTAATGTTAATATTTAATTTATTACTAATTTTTAATTCATTCTGTAAACTTGAATTTATTTTTCTTTTAGGCAATTTCAATTATAGTATTTAAAAGTAATTAAAAACTATTCCAACATTTGAAAACCGAAAATACAAATTAATTTTTTTCTTTTAAAAATTATAAAAGCTAGCGAAATATTAATTTTCAAAATTAAATCTTTAATTTAGAGTTTTGTTTTCTTCTATAACAGACTTCACAGCCCAAGAATGCTCGAAAAACCAAATAGGAGGATTTTTAAACAAAAAGGTGAATTTTCAACAAAGAAGTTTAATTTTCTACCAAAAAAACGAATTCTTAACAAAATATATGAACTTTTAACCAAAAAAGATTCACAAAAATGGAATGGTTAAATTTACAGTTAAAAAATTAATTTTCAAATAACGAAAAATAATTTTCAAGAAAATAGTTGAATTTTCAACCAACGAGATCAATCTGAAACGAACATAATATTAAATAGGAGAATTTTCAACCCAAAAGATTTATTTTCTACCAAAAAGAAGCATTTTTAATAACATACCTGCATTTTTAACAACATACATGCATTTTTGACCAAAAAATATATATTTTTAACCAAAAATGTAATATTATTTAAGTTTTCAGTAAAAAAAAATAATTTTCAATAATAAGAAACAAATTTCCAACAAAAAAGTTAAGTTTTCACCCGAAAAAATAAATTTTCAACCAAAAAGATAAATTTTCAAGCAAGAAAATTAATTTTCGACCAAAAAGACGCATTTTTAACACATTATATGAATTTTCAAACAAAAAGATAAGTTCTCAACAAAACTTGGAATAGTTAAATTTTTAATTTAAAAATAATTAATTTTCAATGAAGAAAAAAACAAATTTTCAACAAATAAATTAAATTTTCAAATAAAGAGACAAATCTTCCACCAAACGAATGAATTTTTACCTAAAGAATGCATTTTTACCAAAGTAGTTCAACTTTCAACCAAATTGGTAAATTTTCAGCAAAGAAAATTAATCTTTGACCAAAATGGTGAATTTCTTGCAAAATACTTCAACTTTCAACCAATTAGTTGAATTTTCGAACAAAAAGACGAATTTTTAGAAACATACATGAAATTTTAACCAAAAATGAAATAATTAAATTTTCAGTTAAAAAAAATTCATTATCAACCAACAAAAAACGAATTTTTATAAAAATAGTTAAATCTTCAACCAAAAGAATGAATTTTTAACAAATGAGTTCAACTTTCAACCAAGCAGTTGAATTTTCAAACAAATAGGTGCATTTTTAAGACGAATTTTTAACAACATACATGAATTTTTACTAAAAAAGATATATTTTTATCCAAAAATGTAATATTATTTAAGTTTTCAGTAAAAAAATAATAATTTTCAATAAAAAGAAACAAATTTCCAACAAAAAAGTTAAGTTTTCAACCAAAAAAATAAATTTTCAACCAAAAAGATAAATTTTAAAACAAGCATCTTCCTCCAAAAAGGTCAATTTTTAGCAAAATAGTTCAACTTTCAACCAAGTAGTTGAATTTTCAACCAATAAGGTTAATTTTCAAGTAAAAAAATTCATTTTTGACCAAAAACATGAATTTTCAACACATTTTATGAATTTTCAACCAAAAAGATAAGTGTTCAACAAAAATTGTAATAGTTCAATTTTCAGTTAGAAAATAATTAATTTTCAACCAAGAAAAAACTAATTTTAAACAAACAAGTTAAATTTTCAACTGAAGAGATAAATCTTCAACCAAAATAATGAATTTTTACCTGAAGAATGAATTTTTATCAAAGTAGTTCAACTTTCAACCAAGTTGTTGAATTTTCAAGCAAAAAGGTGAATTTTCAACCAAGAATAATTTTTAAGCAAAAAAATGAATTTAAAACAAGAAGATTAATTGTCTACCAAAAAGATGAATTTTTAAAAACATGCATGAATTTTTAGAAACATACATGAATTTTGAACCAAAAATGTAATAATTAAATTTTCAGTTAAAAAAAATTCAGTATCAACCAACCAAACACGAATTTTAAAAAAATAGTTAAATCTTCAACCAAAAGAATGAGTTTTTAACAAATTAGTTCAACTTTCAACCAAGCAGTTGAATTTTCAAACAAATAGGTGCATTTTTAAGACGAATTTTTAACAACATACATGAATTTTTACTAAAAAAGATCAAAAACAGCTGAAATATCAAACCAAAGAGTCCAATTTTTAACAAAAAAATTGTATTTTCTTGCCAGAAAGAATTATCAACCAAAAAGATTTTTCAGTCAAGAAAAGAAAAAAATTTCACCAAATTGTTGAATTTTCAAAGCAAAAAGACATATTTTCAACCAAGTAGTTGAATTGTCAAAACAAAACAGAACGAATTTTCGACCAAGTAGTTGAATTTTCAATCAAACATGTTCAGTATCTATCAAGAAGATTAATTTTCTACCAAATAGTTGCATTAAAAAAAATAATAACAAATAGTTGAATTATTAACCAAATAGTTGAATTTTCAAGCTAAAAAGAAGGATTTTTTAGGAGATCGTTGAATTTTCAACTCCAAACATTTAATTTTCAACAAAAAAGTTTAGTTTCAACCAAGAAAGACGAATTTTTAACTCAAAAAGGTCAATTTTCAATTTAAAAAAAATTCATTATCAACCAACAAAAAACAAATTTTCAGAAATTTAGTTAAATCTTCAACCAAAAGAATGAATTTTTAACAAAGTAGTTCAACTTTCAACCAAGTAGTTGAGTTTTCATTCAAATAGGTGAATTTAAAACAAAAAGATAAATTTTCTACCAAAAAGGCGAATTTTGAACAACATACATGAATCTTCAACCAAAAAGATCAAGTTTCAAGCAAAAAATGTAATAGTTAAATTTTAAGCTAAAAAAAATTAATTTTCAACCAACAAAAAATGAATTTTCAACAAAATAGTTACATTTTCATTCAAGGAGATGAATCTTCAAACAATAAAATACATTTTTAACAAAGTAGTTCAATTTCCCTCCAAGTAGTTGAATTTTCGACCAATAAAGATTAATTCTCAATGAAAAATGTAATAGTTGATATTTCAAACAAAAAAGATTTGAATGTTAAATCAAAAACAGCTGAAATATCAAACGAAAGAGACTAATTTTTAACAAAAAAGTTAAATTTTCTTCCCAGAAAGAATTTTCAATTAAAAAGATTTTTCAGTCATGAAAGAAAAAAAATGTCATCAAATTTTGGCTGTAGTTGAATTTTCAAAACAAAAAAAAACGAATTTTCGATCAAGTAGTTGAATTTTCAATCAAACATGTTCATTATCTATGAAGAAGATTAATTTTCTATCAAATTTTTGAATTAAACAAAATAATAATATAAAATAGTTGAATTTTGAACCAAATAGTTGAATTTTCAAGCCAGAAAGAAGAATTTTTTAGAAGATCGTTGAATTTTCAACTCCAAACGTTAAATTTTCAACAAAAAAGTTCAGTTTCAACCAAGAAAGACGAATTTTTAACCAAAAAAGGTCAATTTTCAATTTAAAAAAAATTCATTATCAACCAACAAAAAACAAATTTGTTAGAAATTTAGTTAAATCTTCAACCAAAAAAATGAATTTTTAATAAAGTAGTTCAACTTTTAACCAAGTAATTAAATTTTGATTCAAATAGGTGAATTTAAACCAAAAAGATAAATTTTCTACCAGAAAGGCAAATTTTGAACAACATACATGAATTTTCAACCAAAAAAGAAATTCTAAGCTAAAAAAAATTAATTTTCAAACAACAAAAAATTAATTTTCAACAAAATAGTTACATTTTCAACCAAGGAGATGAATCTTCAAAACAAGTAGTTGAATTTTCGACCAATAAAGATTAATTCTCGATGAAAAATGTGATAGTTGATATTACAAACAAAAAGGAT
This sequence comes from Andricus curvator, assembly GCA_932195095.1. Lineage (NCBI taxonomy): Eukaryota > Metazoa > Arthropoda > Insecta > Hymenoptera > Cynipidae > Andricus > Andricus curvator. The sequence continues at coordinate 223,081 of CAKNYM010052860.1, forward strand.
TAAAATTTTAAATCAAAAACAGCTGAAATATCAAACCAAAGAGTCAAATTTTAAAAAAAAGTTGAATTTTCTTCCCAGAAAGAATTTTCAATCAAAAAGATTTTTCATTCAAGAAAGAAAAAAAATTTCACCAAATTGTTGAATTTTCAAAACAAAAATATACATTTTCAACCAAGTAGTTGAATTTTCAAAACAAAAAAAACGAATTTTCGACCAAGTAGTTGAATTTTCAATCAAACATGTTCATTATCTATCAAGAAGAGTAATTCTTTACCACATAGTTGAATTGAAAAAAAAATAATAAAAAATAGTTGAATTTTTAACCAAACAGTTGAATTTTCAAGCCAAAAAAAAGAATTTTTTAGAAGATCGTTGACTTTTCAACTCCAAACGTTTAATTTTCAACAAAAAAGTTCAGTTTTAACCAAGAAAAACGAATTTTCAACCAAAAAAGATCATTTTTCTACCAAAAGATGAATTTTCAAAAATAAAGATGATGAATATTCTATCAAAAAAGATGATCGGTCAAATAAGATGATTTTTTAACAAAATAGTTGAATTTATAACCAAAAGAAATAGATTCTGAGCCAAAAATACGAGCAAAAATATAATAGTAAGAATTGTCTACCAAGAAGAATTCTTTCAACCAAAAATAGTTGGATTTTTTTATTAGTTTCTTTTAATTCATTTCGCATTTAAACGAAAAAAACATGAAAAAGGGGAAAAAGGAAAAGTTTCTTGGAAACGGAAACAAAGATGAATTCTTTAAAAAAAGGAGGAAAGAGGGGAATAGGGGAAAAAGTGTAAAGTCTGGAAAAATAAAACAAAAATTAATGAAATCACCTATATCAACAATAATCAGGCTTGACTAAAATATTATCACTATCCACACACTAAGGTGTGACAACGTTCTTAATACGAAATAAAATAAGAACAGTAAATAAAATCAAAATTTCAATTAATAAAATTTCTTGAAAAAAGAAAATTTAAGTCACCCATTAATTAACTTTTAGTTTAAAATAATTTAAATCTGTTTATAATAAAAGCGAATTAAAAGACCCGAATTAAATTTTCCCTCTCTCGGAATATAGGTGAGGAATATACGTTACTCATGAGATAAGGTATCTTATCTCACGATAGGGATTCTAGGTTTTTTAGTGTCAGTCGAAAGGTGTGGTAAATGCTTCCTCAGCACCAGCTCAATCACTCAAAAAAAAGTTATTGAAATCTTCACTCTGAATTTTTCCAAAAATGTCGGCCTTTTCAAAGTGTATCTGAAATCAAAAAATAATTTTTAATAAATTAATGTGAAGTTTACCTAAACACGTCATGGTAAAATAATATTGTTAATCAAACAGTGGTGATTCATTTGTGAAAAAGTGATACGAGTAAGGAAAAAAATTGGGTCATTCTTAATCCCGAAATGACAATGTATTCGATTTTGTGTGCAATTGTTTTTAGTTTAGTTGGTAAGAAGAAATAGTTTTCTTATTAATACGGCAAGTAAGTGTTTTTTATTTTCAAAAATTAATTTAAAAATATTATTTTTAGTTATCCTTGGACCACAAAATGCATTTTCAAGCATGACACCTTCACTTCTTGAATGCTATAATACCACGTATATTTTAACACGAGATAATAGATTACCTCATAATACGATTAGTCTGATTGAAATTATACGGAAAATTGAAAATACGGAGGGTCTTGATATGGACCTAAAAATGTTGTCTGTCGCACTTCTACATAGGTAAATAATTGAAAAATAATTAAGAGGCACGGATTACTGATGTGTAATATTTATTTTGAATTTATAACTGAAAAGTTAATGATACAATTATTTTTTTAATAATTATGCAATTATTTTTTAATCTGTAGGTTTAGACAAGACGGCATTGTATTTGATCCACTTGCCATACCCGGTAATGGAATTTTTCCGTACGCGCCTGATGGTTACAAAGTTAAACGATTTAAGCAAATTCTGGGTACCATACCGGGAAATGCTCACAGATTTCCCAATGAGAGTATTTCAATTATTGAAAGAGTGAGCAGATACAATTTTATATAAATTTATGAAATTATACTTAATAAATGCAATAATTTATTACTGATCCAGACTTCACAGACCAAAATTCTCACAAAACAGGGGAAATAAGGTGATTTTTCAGGAAAATAGGAGAAAAGATTCTTTTGAATAAAATATATTGCATTTTTAATAAATCAGTTGAATTTAAAAAAAAAAAGATAAATTTTCAACCAAGATTAATTTTCTAACAAAAATTTAAGAAAAAATTAAATGTTTAAATTTTTATTTAAAAAGTTAAGTTCTAACTGACAAAAAACGAATTTCCAACAATGTAGTCAAATTTTCAACCGAGGGAATGAACTTTAATCAAAAGAATGAATTTTTAACAACATACATGAATTTTCAACAACAACAACAAAATAATTTTTTACCAAAAAGGGAATATTTATATTGTCAGTAAAAAATGAATTTTCAATAAAAAGAAAAAAATTTCCGACAAAAAAGTTAAACTTTTAACGAAAGAAATAAATTTTCAAACAAAAAGATAAATTATAAATGAAAAATGTGATAGTTGATATTTCAAACAAAAAATATTTTTATTCAAAAACAGTTGAAGTATCAAACCAAACAGATTTCCCAATTAGAGTATTTCAATTATTGAAAGAGTGAGCAGATACAATTTTATTTAAATTTATGAAATTATACTGAAAAAAATGCAATAATTTATTACTAATCCAGACTTCTTAGACCAAAATTCTCACAAAACAGGGGAAATAGGGTTATTTTTCACGAAAATAGGGGAATAAATTCTTTTCAATAAAATATATTGCATTTTCAACAAAATAGTTGAATTTAAAAAAAAAAAGATTAATTTCCCAACAACGAAGAAAGAATTTAAAAAAAAAAGATAAATTTTCAACCAAGATTAATTTTCTACCAAAATAAGTTCCATCTAACAAAAAACGACTTTCCAACGATTTAGTTAAATTTTCAATTAAAGGGATGAATCTTTAATAAAAAAAATGCATTTTTAACAACATACATGAATTTTCAACAACAACAAAAATTTTAACCAAAAATTGAATATTTAAATTTTTAGCAAAAAATGTATTTTCAATAAAAAGAAACAAATTTCCGACAAAAAAGTCCAGTTTTTAACCAAAGAAATAAATTTTCAACCATAAAGATAAATTATATATGAAAAATGTGATAATTGATCTTTCAAACAAAAAATATTTTTATTTAAAAACAGTTGAAGTATCAAACCAAACAGATTTCCCAATGAGAGTATTTCAAGGAGTGAGCAGATACAATTTTATATAAATTTATGAAATTATACTGAAAAAATGCAATAATTTATTACTGATCCAGACTTCACAGACCAAAATTCTCACAAAACAGGGAAAATAGGGTGATTTTTTACAAAAATAGATTCTTTTAAATAAAATATATTGCATTTTCAACAAAATAGTTGAATTTTAAAATAAAAAAGGTTAGTTTTCTACCAACAAAAAAAGAATTAAAAAAAGATAAATTTTCAACCAAGATTAATTTTCTACCAAAAATTAAATGTTTAAATTTTTATTTAAAAAAATTAAGTTCCAAATAACAAAAAACGAGTTTCCATCAATATAGTTAAATTTGCAATCAAAGGGATGAATCTTTAATCAAAAGAATGAATTTTTAACAACATAAATGAATTTTCAACAACAACAACAAAAAACAATTTTTAACCAAAAAGGTAATATTTACATTTTAATTAAAAAATGAATTTTCAATAAAAAGAAACAAATTTCACGACAAAAAAGTCCAGTTTTTAACCAAAGAAATAAATTTTCAATCATAAAGACAAATTATAAATGAAAAACGTAATAGTTGATATTTCGAATAAAAAATATTCTAATTTTACATCAAAAACAGTTGAAGAATTAAATCAAAAGGACGAATTTGCAACAAAATATTTGAATTTTAAAATGAAAAAGATTAATTTTCTACCAATAAAAAAAGAATTAAAAAAGATAAATTTTCGAACAATATTAATTTTCTACCAAAAATTTAAGCAAAAATTAAACGTTTACATTTTTATTTAAAGAAATTAAGTTCCATCTAACAAAAAACGACTTTCCAACAATGTAGTTAAATTTTCAATCAAAGGGATGAATCTTTAATAAAAAAATGAACTTTTAACAACATAAATGAATTTTCAACAAGAAAAAAAAAATTTAACCAAAAAGGGAACATTTAAATTTTCAGTTAAAAATGAATTTTCAATAAAAAGAAACAAATTTCCAAAAAAAGTCAAGTTTTCAACCAAAGAAAGAAATTGTCAACCAAAAAGATAAATTATAAATAAAAAATGTGATAGTTGATATTTCGAATAGAAAATATTTCAATTTTAAATAAAAAAGAATTGAATAATAAAATCAAAAGGACGAATTTCCAACAAAAGAGTTGAATTTTCACCCAAGAAATAATTTTCAAACAAAAAGATTTTTTCGTCATGAAAGAAAAAAATTTCACCAAGTTGAACTTTTAAAATAAAAAGACGAATTTTCAACCAAAAATGTTCATTCTCAAAAAGAAAATTAATTTTCTACGAGAAGACAAATTTTTAACAAAAAAAATGTTCAACCAAGAATTGAATATTTAAATTTTTAGTAAAAAATGAATTTTCAATAAAGAGAAACTAATTTCCAAAAAAAAGTCAAGTATTCAACCAAAAAGATAAATGAAAAATGTGACAGTTGATATTTCAAATAAAAAATATTTTTATTTTTATTTAAAAACAGTTGAAGTATCAAACAAAACAGATTTATATAAATTTACGAAATTAAACTGAAAAATATGCAATAATTTATTACTAATCAACACTTCACAAACCAAAATTCTCACAAATCAGGGGAAATAGGGTGATTTTTCACAAAAATAGGAGAATAGATTCTTTTAAATAAAATATATTGCATTTTCAACAAAATAGTTGAATTTTAAAATAAAAAAGATAAATTTTCTACCAGCAAAAAAAGAATTAAAAAAAAAAGATAAATTTTCAACCAAGATTAATTTTCTACCAAAAATTTAAGCAAAAATTAAATGTTTAATTTTTTATTTAAAAAAATTAAGTTCCAACTAACAAAAAACGAATTTCCAACAACGTAGTTAAATTTGCAATCAAAGGGATGAAACTTTAATAAAAAAAATGAATTTTTGACGACATACATGAATTTTCAACAACAAAAAAAATGAATTTTTAACCAAAAAAGGAATATTCAAATTTTCAGTAAAAATGAATTTTCGACCAAAAAGATAAATTATAAATGAAAAATGTAATAGATGATATTTCGAATAAAAAATATTTTAATTTTACATTAAAAATAGTTGAAGAATTAAATCAAAAGGACGAATTTCCAACAAAAGAGTTGAATTTTTATCCAAGAAATAATTTTCAAACAAAAAAGATTTTTTTAGTCATGAAAGAAAAAAATTTCACCAAGTGGAATTTTTGAAACAAAAAGACGAATTTTCAACCAAAAATGTTCATTCTCAACAAGAAAATTAATTTTCTACCAAAAAGACAAATTTTGAACAAAAAAAATGTCAACCAACAATTGAATATTTTCAGTAAAAAATGATTTTTCAATAAAAAGCAACAAATTTCGAAAAAAGTCAAGTTTTCAACCAAAGAAAGAAATTGTGAACCAAAAAGATAAATTATAAATGAAAAATGTGATAGTTGTTATTTCAAACCAAAAATATTTTTATTTTTATTTAAAAACAGTTGAAGTATCGAACCAAACAGATTTCCCAATGAGAGTATTTCAATTATTGAAAGAGTGAGCAGGTATAATTTTATATAAATTTATGAAATTATACTGAAAAATTGCAATAATTTATTACTGATCCAGACTTCACAGACCAAAATTCTGACAAATCAGGGGAAATAGGGTGATTTTTCACATAAATAGGAGAATAGATTATTTTAAATAAAATATATTGCATTTTCAACAAAATAGTTGAATTTTAAAATAAAAAAGATCAATTTTCTACCAACGAAAAAAGAATTTAAAAAAAAGATAAATTTTCAACCAAGTTTAATTTTCTACAACAACAAAAAAACAATTTTTAACCAAATATGGAATATTTAAATTTTCAGTAAAAAATGAATTTTCAATAAAAAGAAACAAATTTCCGACAAAAAAAGTCCAGTTTTTAACCAAAGAAATAAATTTGCAACCAAAAAAATAAATTATAAATGAAAAATGTAATAGTTGATATTTCGAATAAAAAAGATTTTAATTTTACATCAAAAACAGTTGAAGAATTAAATCAAAAGGACGAATTTCCAACAAAATAGTTGAATTTTAAAATAAAAAAGATTAATTTTCTACCAGCGAAAAAATAATTGAAAAAAAGATAAATTTTCAAACAAGATTAATTTTCTACCAAAAATTAAATGTTTAAATTTTTATTTAAAAAAATTATGTTCCAACTAACAAAAACGAATTTCCAACAATGTAGTTAAATTTTAAATCAAAGGGATGAGTCTTTAATCAAAAGAATGAATTTTTAACAACAGACATGAATTTTCAACAACAAAAAATTTAACCAAAAATGGAATATTTAAATTTTTAGTAAAAAATGAATTTTCAATCAAAAGAAACAAATTTTCAAAAAAAGGTCAAGTTTTAAACCAAAGAAAGAAATTGTCAACCAAAAAGATAATTTATAAGTAAAAAATGTGATAATTGACATTTCAAACAAAAAATATTTTTATTTTTATTTAAAAACAGTTGAAGTATCAAACCAAACAGATTTCCGAATGAGAGTATTTCAATTATTGAAACAGTGAGCAGATACAATTTTATATAAATTTATGAAACTATACTGAAAAAAATCAATAATTTATTACTGATCCAGACTTCACAGACAAAAATTCTCACAAAAAAGGGGAAATAGGGTTATTTTTCACGAAAACAGGGGAATAAATTATTTTCAATAAAATATATTGTATTTTCAGCAAAATAGTTGAATTTTCAAAAGAAAAAAATATTAATTTTCTACCAAAAAGTAATTAATTTTTGACAAAAGATTTGAGTTTTCAAGCCAAAAAGTAGAATGTTTTTAAATAGAGTTGACTTTTTAACCCGAAAAGAAGAATTTTCAACCAAATAGTTGAATTTTTAAGCCAAAAGACAAATTTTTTAGAAGACAATTGAATTATAAATTGAACAGGACGAATTTTTTATTCAAAATGACGAATGTTTAACAGAAAGTTAAAATTGCAACAAATAATTAAATTTCTAGAAAATAGTTGTATTTTTAACAATTTAAATAGTTGCATTCTTAAGAGAGTAGTGGAATTTTCAACTAAAATGATGAATACTAAAAAAAAGATGAATTGTCAACAATGAAGATTAATTTTCTACCAGAAAAAAACGAATTTTAAATAAAATACATGAATTTTCAACAAATAGGATTTCAAACTAAAAAGATCAATTTTCAACTAAAAATGTAAAAGTTAAATTTTCAATTTAAAAAAATCTTTATTAACTAAAAAAACGAGTTTTCAACAAAAAAAAATAGTTAAATTTTCAAACAAAGAGATGAATTTATAACTAAAATGATAAATTTTCAATCAACAGAATGAATTTGTAAGAAATTAGTTCAATTTTCAATCAAGTATTTGAATTTTCAACTAAAAAATATGAATTCTCAACGAAAAATGTAATAATTGATATTTTAACCAAGAAAATATCAACTTTCAAGCAACTGGTTGAATTTTCAATCAAGAATTTTCTACCCAAAAATGCGAATTTAAACAAAATAAAGTTTTCAACCAAATTGGCGAATTTTCAACTAAAAACGATTCATTTTTAACCAATAATGAAATTTTAATTTTTCAGTTGAAAAAATTAATTTTCAACCAAAAAAGAACGAATTTTCAACAAAATTTTATCAAACAATAAGGTGAATGTTTAACAAAGTAGTTCAATCAAGTAGTGGAATTTTCAACCAAAAAAGGTTGATTTTCTACCAAAACTGACGAATTTACGATAAAATATATATATTTTCAACAAAATAGTTGAATTTTCATCTCGAAACGATCAATTATCAAATCAAAATTGCACAGATAAATTTTCAGTTAAAAAAAATTAATTTTCAAAGAACAACAACAAAATACACAAATCTGCAACTAAGAAAGGACGAATTTTCAACCAAATATTTAAATCTTCAACCAAAAAAAGGCTCATAACAAATTAGTTCAACTTTGAAACAAGATTAAAAAATATTAATTCTCAATTAAAAATTTAATAGTTGAATTATCAACCAAAAATAAAATGTAATATTTCAACTAATAAAATTAGTTTTTATCAAAGTAGTCTAACTTTCAAACAAGCAGTTAAATTTTCAAACACGAAATTCAATTTTCTTTCAAAAAAGACGAATTCACAACAAAATATATACATTTTCAATCAAATTGCTGAATTTTCAACTACAAACGATCAATTTTCATCCAATCCAATAATAGTTGAATTTTGAGGTAAAAAAATTAATTTTCAATAAAAAAAGAACGAATTTTCAACAAAAGAGTTAAATTTTGAACCAAAAAATATGAATTCTCAATAAAAACTTCAATAGTTGAATTTTTAACCAAAAATATAATTCAAAATTTCAACTAATAAAATAAATGTGTAACAAAGTAGTTCACTTTTCAACCTAACAGTTCAATTTTCAATCACGAATATTAATTTTCTATAAAAAAAGACAAATGACAACAAAATACATAAATTTTCAACTAAATTGTTAAATTTTCAGTTAAAAAATTCGTTTTCATCTAATAAAGAACTAATTTCAAAAAAATAATGCAATCTTCAATAAAAAAATGAATGTTTAACAAACAAGTTTAACTTTCAACCAAGTACTTGAATTTAATAGTTGAGTTTTCAACTAAAAACGGCCATTTTTCAACAAAAAATAGAATAGTTACATTTTCAGCTAAAAAATTAATTTTTAACAAAAAAGCTCATTTTAAACAAAATTGTTCAATCTTTAACCAAACAATAGAATTTTTTACAAAAAAAACGTTAATTCTGAACCAAAAATATGATAGTAGACTTTTCAATTGAAAATAATTAACTTTTAATAAATAATAATTGGATTTCGAAAAAAGCGAAAAAGGGGAAGTTTCTAGAAAAAAACAGGAGAAAAAAGGGAATTTAAAAAAAATGGGAAAAGAGGGGAATAGGAGAAAGAGTATGAAGTCTGCTAATCAAATGTTTAATTTATCACTGATCAAATGTAGTTTTTTCAATTATTTTTTTTTCTTTCAGTGCTCGTTACATTTTATGTTATCGAGTACCATAGAACAATACAGACGAGATGGCGAAGATTCAATTTGTAATAGAGGATTAGATAACGCATATCGACTTCCAAGAAGTATTACTGAAGATTCACTTATGCACAGCGGAAGCTTAAATGAAGATGTTGAAATACTTTCCGCTCAGCAAATGTGGGTTTCGTGTTAAATAAAATATTTTTTTATGAAATAAAAATGTAAAAATTAAAAATATTATTCTTTTCAGAGAGAAATTGTCAAGCAACAAGCAAAGAGAAGAAGAAAGTGAAGTCGATCCTAATTCCTTTTATCCGGAACTTCCACCGAATCATCCTGCCCGTGCAAATTTGGAAAACGTACCTCTCAGCAATTGTCCTGTCGAATCAGGAGTCATCAAAACCAGGTATATTATTTTAAAAATTTAATTAAAAATACGAGGGTTCAGCCACTTGACTTCTGAGTGTGTATCAGATTTCCAGATTTAAAACGTTTCAAAAGAATTTAAAAATTTCAAAAGATTTCACAAATATTTCAAAGATTTCAGAAAGATTTTCAAGGATTTCCAAATTTCTGACAAAGATTTTCAAAGATTTCCAAATATTTGACAAAGATGTCCAAATATTAGAACAAAGATGTCCAAATTTTTCACAAAGATTTCCAAAGACTTCACAAAGGTTTCGAATATTTCACAAGATTTTAATCACTTCACAAAGATTTTAGAAAGATTTTATGAAGATTACAACAGCCATACCACGCTGAAAAAACCAGTTCTCGTCAGATCACTGAAGTTAAGCAGCGTTGGGCGCGGTTAGTACTTGGATGGGTGACCATTCGAGAAAATCGAGTGCTGTTGGCACATCGTGGGTGTGGTGAGCCCACACTTGTAGTTATTTTACTACAAGCTATCAACCTAGAAACACTACCCGAATCGGGTAGTGTCACGCCTACCCTGAAAGGGAAATGGCTTAATGGTATATATATATATATATATATATATATATATATATATATATATACAAAAATTTCAAACATTTCAAAAGACTTCACAAAGATTGAACAAAGATTACACAAAGATTTTACAAAGATTTCAAAGGTTTCAAAAGATTTTAATGATTTCACAATGATTTCACCAAGATTTCAGAAAGATTTTAGAAATATTACAAAGATTTCAAAAGATTTCAGAAAGATTTTCAAATATTTCCAAATATTTGACAAAGATTTCCAAATATTAGAACAAAGATGTCCAAATTTTTCACAAAGATTTCCAAATACTTCACAAAGATTTCGAATATTTCACAAGATTTTTATCACTTCACAAAGATTTTAGAAAGATTTTAGAAAGATTACAAAAATTTCAAAAGACTTCACAAAGATTGAGCAAAGATTAAACAAAGATTTTACAAAGATTTCAAAGGTTTCAAAAGATTTTAATGATTTCACAATGATTTCACTAGGATTTTACAAGGATTTAAGAAACATTGCAAAGATTTCAAAAGACTTCACAAATATTTTAATGTTTTCTGAAAAATTTTACAAACATTTTAATAATTTAAAAAGTGGTCATGAAAATTTCAAAGTATTTAAAACGTTCAGAATGTTACAAAGATTTCAAAAGACTTTAAAATGATTTCAAAAGACTTTACAAAGATTTAACAAAAAATTCCAAAAAATTACAAACATTTCAAACATTTCAAAATACTTTATAAAGATTTCACAAAGGTTTCATAAGATTTTAAAGAATTCACAATGATTTTTCAAACATTTCACAAGGATTTAAGAAAGATTTTAGAAATATTAAAAAGATTTCAATGATTTCTGAAAGATTTCACAAATATTTCAATAACTTAAGAAGTGTTCACAATGATTTTAAATATTTCAAAAATTTTAGAAAGATTTCAAAAGACATTAGAAGATTTCAATGATTTCGTAAACATTTCATAAATATTTCAAAGTTTCAAAAAGATTTTCAAAGATTTCCAAATATTTGAACAAAGATTTCCAAATTTTTCACAAAGATTTCCAAAGACTTCAGAAAGGTTTCGAATATTTCACAAGAAGTTAAAAGATTTCAATGATTTCACCCCGCTTTCAAAAGAATCCCCACATATATTAGTGATGATTTCACAATGATTTCACAAAGATTTAAGAAAGATTTTAGATATATTAAAAAGATTTCCAAAGATAAATATTTCAAAAGACTTTACAAAGATTTCAAATAGTTCGCCAACATTGTCAAAATATTTCGAAGGATTCAAACGATTTTAATGATTTCACAAAGATTTCAAAAAAATTACAAAGATTTCAAACAATTCAAAAAACTTTACAAAGATTTAACAAATATTTCACAAAGGTTTCAAAGGTTTCAATTTTTTTAAATGATTTCACAAAGATTTCACAAGGATTTAAGAAAGATTTTAGAAATAATAAAAAGATTGCAATGATTTCACAAAGATTTCGCAAATATTTCAATAACTATAAAAGTGTTCACAACAAATTCAAAGATTTCGAAAATTTCAAAAGACTTCACAAAGATTTAACAGAGATTTCACAAAGACTTCAAAAAAATTACAAACATTTCAAAGATTTCACAAAGCTTTATAAGATTTTAATGACTTCACAATATGATTTTTCAAAAATTTCACAAGGATTTAAGGAAGATTTTAGAAATATTAAAAAGATTTCAATGATTTCTGAAAGATTTCACAAATATTTCAATAAATTAAAAAGTATTCACCACCATTTCAAACATTTCAAAAGACTTCACAAAGATTTAAAAGAGATTTCACAAAGAATTCAAAAAAATTACAAAGATTTAAAACAGTTCGAAAGACTTTATAAAGATTTAATAAAAAAAGATTTCACAAAGGTTTCATAAAATTTTAATGATTTCATAATGATTTTTCAAAAATTAACACAGTGTTTTAAGATAAATTTTAGAAATATTAAAAAGATTTCAATGATTTCTGAAAGATTTCACAAAGATTTCACAAATATTTAAATAACTTAAGAAGTGTTCACAACGATTTCAAATATTTGAAAAATTTGAGAAAGATTCCAAAGATTTCAAAAGTCATTAGAAAGATTTCAATGATTTCGCAAACATTTCATAAATATTTCAAAGGTTCCAAAAGATTTTAATGATATCACAAAGATTTCAGAAAGATTTTAATGATTTCTCAAAGACTTTACAAAGATTTCATTTTTTTTTTAAATTTCACACACACTTCAATGACTTCGAAGATTTCAAAATATTTTAAACATATTTAAATGATTTAGCGATTGTTTCACAAAGATTTCAAAGGTTCCAAAAGAGGTTAATAATTTCGAAAAGATTTCACAAAGATTTTAGAAAGATTATAAAGATTACAAAGATCAATGATTTCTGAAATATTTCACAAATATTTCAATAATTTAAAAAGTTTTCACAAAAATTTCAAAAATTTCAGAAAGATTTCAAAAGACCTTACAAAGATTTTAATGATTTCACAAACATTTCACAAATATTTTAAAGGTTCCAAATATTTCAAAGATTTTAACAATTTCAGAAATGTTTCAAATTACGTTACAAAGACTTAAATGATTTTGCAAAGATTTCACAAAGATTTCAAACGATTTCACACATATTTCAACGATTTCAAAAGCATTTCACAAAAATGACGAAGATTTCACAGATATCTTAATATTTTCACAAAGATTTCAAAAATATTTAAATGATTTTGCAAACATTTCTCAAATATTTGAAAGGATATAAAAGATTTGAATGATTTCACAAAGATTTCAGAAAGATTTTAGAAAGATTTCTGAAATATTCCACAAAGATTTCACAAAAACTTCAATAAATTAAAACGTGTACACAAAATTTTCAAAGAAATCAAAAATTTTAGTAAGATTTCAAAAGACGTTACAAAGATTTCAGTGATTTCGCAAAGATTTCACAAATATTTCAAAGGTTGCAAAAGATTTTAATTATTTAACAAAGATTTCAGAAAGATTTCACAGAGATTTAAATGATTTCTTAAAGATTTTACAAAGATTTCACACATATTTCAATGATTTCACAAGAATTTCACAAAGATTTCGAAGATTTCACAAAGATTCAAAAAGATTTTACAAAGATTTCAGAAAGATTTTAGAATGATTACAAAGATTTCACAAATATTTTAAATATTTCAAAAACTTCTCAAGGATTTCAAAAGATTCCAAAAGTTTTCATCCAAATTTCAAAGATTTCATAAAGATTTCAAACATTTTCAAACATTTTAAGGATTTGTGAAAGGCTTGAAAAAAATATTTCAAGCGAGATCACAAGAGTGTAGACCACAGTTTTCTTTTCTTCGAATTTTCATTTTTATCTCCCCGCCAAAAAAAAATTGCCCGAATTGAAAAAAAATGTGTATTTTTATGGAAAAAAATTATATTTAGAGGGAATTTTCCCACAAGAAAAAAGACGCTGTTTTTTTGCATTTTTGTTCCTTCCAGTTAGAGCGAGGCAATAATTAATTAATGTTAACAAAAATAATGGTATGAACAATTTATTATTATTTATAACAATATTCTCTTAGAATAATCATAGAAAATTGCGGGGTTTTCTACAATTTTCCACTTTCTCTCTACTTTTCAATTATAGTGAAAAGCTAATTTATTAAAGTTACCAAACATATTTGTTTAAACAGTTTATTATTATTTATAATAATATTCTCTTTGAATAATACTAGAAAGTTGCGGGTTTTTGAGATATTTTCAACTTTTTGTCCACTGTTCACTCAGGGTGAGGGAATAATTAATTCAAGTTAACAAACAAGATTGTAAAAACAATTTATTATTATTTCAAATAATATCATCTTTGAATAATGCTATAAAGTTGTGATTTTTTTAGAAATTTACAACTTTTTGTCCATTTTTCACTTATAGTGTGGTAATAACAAATGCAAATTAACAAACATAATTGTTTAAAAAATTTACTATTGTTTGCAGCCACCTTATTTTACAGTCATGCTAGAAAGTTGCGTTCTTTCCTGAAATTTTCAGCTTTTCTTTGACTTTTTAATTATGAGCAAATAATAAATGAACATCAACAAGAATCATTTTTCATATAGTATCCAATTTATTCGGCATGAAGAATTTCTACTCTTTTGCTAATGTTTAAAAAATATTAATTTAAAAAAAAAGCTATCTTACAGTACAGATAAAAAAAAGGATGGAATAATTAGGTGTGGTCTATAAATAACATGTAAAATTTTTTGTTTACAAAACGAAATTTACTGCAGAATCTAAAATAAAAATTTGGAACTGCACGCTCTTTACTATCAAAAACTTTGAAATTCCAGAATAAACCGCAACTTTTTAACATTATTCTGATTGAAAAGATAAAAAATTCAGATAAAATCGCGACTTTCTACTTCTATTCTAAGAGAAAATTGCTATCAACAATAGTAAATTATTTAAACATCTAATTATAAGTATAAAGTAATATTTTATGTATTATAAATAATTTTTACTAAAAGAAACTGCAAAAAAAATAATAATTAGTGCCAACAACTCGCAAAACCTAATTTTTCACTTATGGGGTTTATTGGGACACCTAAAATAGACTTATGGTGGTGAAATTCCAAAAGTAATCATTATTAAATTAAATTATTATTATATTCAAAATAATAATTGATTTTTATTCTATAGATTATTGTGAAGAGAAATGTTGAGGGTCAACTCGATACACCTAATATATTGACGATTCTGAATAAAATGTACAAAAACGTATTTTTTTCTTATGGGAAATACGTGTTAAATTTCATGGGGATTGCGAAACCACGAAATATATATTTTTTAAAGCATTTTTTTGTATGGATTCGGACAAATTTAGGGGGAGAGGATGGGGGGAGCATGAAAAATCGAAGAAAACAAATTTTCCATCAATTTTTAAATTCTGGGTATTTATAAGTATCATAATTATATTAAATTGAATTGGTATGAACCCATTGAACTTCCTTTTATAATAATTAGAAAAATATTATTATTTTATTTTATATATTATTTAATTAACCCTATTATTTTTAATTTATGAAACACAATTTATTTAAATTCAAAAAATTAATGAACTTGAAAAAGTTTGTTTTGTGAAAGTTTAATATAGAATTGATCAAGAGGTCCATTAAAAATTTCCGATTTTTCATTTCGTCGATTCAATCCTAATACTTTTCAATTTTTCAGATGGGGATCTGTTGCAGCAGGAACAGTTCTTGCAGCAATAGCAGCTGCAATGGAACCACAATCTATTGAAATCGGTAATCTTATGGCAGGCAGGAATATAAATAGAGCTTTATATGAAAGTTCTCCAAGGCTGAACAACAAGTGGTTTGCTACGTTAGCTGGTAATCTTTATTCTATCCTAATTGTTTTAAAATTTCAATTAGGGAAATAAAGCCGTTTCAAGTAGGTTTACATACAAAGTTTCAAGCTAGGGTTCTGCTACAATTTTCTCAACATTTGGAGATAAGATTCTGATTCAGCGTCTAAAATTTATTAGTTTTACTACTAATCTGATTAGTATAACTACAAGGTGTTGACCACTCAACTTTTGAATGTAAATCAGATTTCAAGATTTCAAATATTTCAAATATTTCAAAGATTTCAAAAATTTTCAAAGATTTCAACGATTTTACAAAGATTTCAGGAGATTTCAAAGATTAAACAAATACTTCAAAGATTAAAAATATTTCACAAAGATTTAAAAAGATTTTAAAGATTTTAAAGATTTCAATGATTTTAAAGAGTTCAAAAGATTTCTAAGACTTAAAAGATTTCAAAATATTTCCAAAATTTTCAAAGATTTCAAAATATTTCACAAAGATTACAAAAGATTTTACAAAAATTTCAAAAGATATCCAAGTTTCATGAAGATTTCACGAAGACTTCAATGATTTCAAAGATTTCAAAATATATCAGAGTGTTTCAAAGGTTTCGCAAAGAATGCAGAAACATAATTAATTTTAACAGATTTCAATGATTTTGTACCGATTTAAAAGATTTCAGGAAGATTTGAAAAGATTTCAGACAACTTCACAAAGATTTCAGAAAGATTTTACAAAGATTACAAAACATTTTAATATTTTAAAATATTTCAGAATATTTCAAGGGTTTGAAAATATTTCAAAACATTCCAAAAGATTTAAAAATATTTTAGAAGATTTTAAAGATTTTGCCCAGATTTCACAAAGATTTCAATTATTTCAAAGAGTTCTAAGGATTTCAAAACATTTCAAAATATTTTAGAAGGTTTCAAAGATTTCGCTAAGATTAAAAAGATTTCAATGATTTCACAAGTTTCAACGATTTCAAAATATTTGAATAGATTTCAAAAAGATTTCAACAAGATTTCAAGGGTTTCAAGTATTTCATAAATGTTTACAAGATTTCAAAAAAATTTCAAAAGATTTCAAAGCTGTTATAAAGATTTCACAAAGACTTCAATGATTTCAAAGAGTTCAAAAGATTTCAAAATAGTTCAAAATATTTCAGAAGGTTTCAAAGATTACAAAAATTTCATAAATTTCAATGATTTTAAAAGGTTTCAAAGTTTTCAAAATCTTTTCCAGCGATTTCAGAAGATTTCAAAGATTACGTAACCCTTTCAAAGATTTCAGAAAGATTTCAAAACATTTCAGACAGATTTCACAAAGATTATAAAAAAATGTAAAGATTTTAAAATATTTAAGAAGATTTCAAAGATTATACAAAGATTTCAAAATAGTTCGAAATATTTCAGAAGGTTTCAAAGATTACAGAAATTTCAATGATTTAAAAAGATTTCAAAATCTTTTCCAGATATTTCAGAAGATTTCAAAGATTACGTAACCCTTTCAAAGATTTCAGAAAGATTTCAAAACATTTCAAAACATTTCAGAAAGATTTCACAAAGAATATAAAAAAAATTAAAGATTTTAAAATATTTAAGAAGATTTCAAAGATCATACAAAGATTTCACAAAGATTTCAATCATTTGAAAGGATTCAAAATATTTCAAAATATTTCAGAGGGTTTCGAAGATTTCTAAAAGATTTCAAAGTTTTGAGAGATTTTAGAAAGATTTCAAAGACCTCACAGCGATCGAAGGTTTCAAAAAGATTTCACAAATATTTCAATTATTTTAGAGTGTTTTAAAGATTTCGCAAAGATTTTAAAGATTTGAAAAAACTTCGCAACGATTTTGGAAATTTCAGAAAGATTTCGTAAATATTTCACAAGTTTCAATGATTTCAAAATATTTAAAAGACTTCGCAACGATTTCAAAGATTTCAAAACATTTACATATATTTCAAAAAGATCTCAGACAGATTTCAAATATTTCACAAAGATTTGAAATATTTCACAAAAATTTCAAAAGATTTTAAAGATGTCACACAGATTTCAAAATATTTCAGACGGTTTCAGAAGGTTTCAAGTATTTCATAAATGTTTACAAGATTTCAAAAAAATTTCAAAAGATTTCAAAGATGTCATAAAGATTTCACAAAAGCTTCAATGATTTTAAAGAGTTCAAAAGATTTCAAAATAGATCAAAATATTTCAGAAGGTTTTAAAGTTTACGTAACGATTTCAAAGATTTCAGATAGATTTCAAAACATTTCAAAAGATTTCACAAAGATTTCAATCATTTAAAAGAATTCAAAATATTTCCGAATATTTCAGCGGGTTTCAAAGATTTCTAAAAGATTTCAAAGATTTGAGATATTTTAGAATGATTTCAAAGACTTCATAACGATCAAAGATTTCAGGGAGATTTCACAAATATTTCTATCATTTCAAAGAGTTCAAAATATTTTTAAATGTCTCAAAATGTTTAAAAATATTTCAGAGTGTTTCAAAGATTTCGTAAAGATTTCAAAGATTCGAAAAAACTTCGCAACGATTTCGGAAATTTCAGAAAGGTTTCGTCAATATTTCACAAGTTTCAATGATTTCAAAATATTTAAAAGACTTCGCAACGATTTCAAAGATTTCAAAACATTTACATAGATTTCAAAAAGATCTCAGAAAGATTTCAAATATTTCACAAAGATTTGACAAATTTGAAAAAAATTTCAAAAGATTTTAAAGATATCACAAAGATTTCAAAATATTTCAGAAGATTTCAAAGATTTCACAAATTTCAGTGATTTAAAAAGATTTCAAAAATTTCAAAATCTTTTCTAAATATTTCAGAAGATTTCAAAGATAACGCAAAGTATAACTATCTCTATTTGAATAAAGAATGAAATAATTAAAGTAAAAAATCCTAAACAGGGGATTTGGCGGAAGTGGCTTTGTTGCAATTACCTTACAAACAACCTAACGAACGTTTTGTAATTGGTGTGGATGGAAAATGGAACTCGACCAACTTGCCGAAGTGGTACTTCCTGAATGCAAAAGACAAACTTGAATTAACTCAAGCAGAATTAAGAGCCGGCATTGATGGTTTAATTATCGCACACGAACTTCGTTCATGGTACGAAATGACCAATGGTTATTTACGTCTCTCCCAAATTCTGGATATGTACTACAGTCCTCGAGGAGTATTTAGTTCGTCAACTCGAGCTTGTAATCGCAGGGATCTTTTCACAAAAGTCTCTCCCACGCCAACTTTGGAAGAACAGGTAATATTACCAGAGACATTACTCTCTGCTATTACACTCGATTTTATTTTTGTTATTTTACTCAAACAATTTGCTGATATTTTTAATTATGTTATTAGGGTGGCCGCAAAGCTTCATTTACAGATTTCCCTTACTTTTATCTGATTTTGCCCTAACTAATTTTTAATTTTCCCTAATCATTATTATTTTAAGATGAAAATTCTAATCTTCTAACATTTCTAATCTAGAGTCTTTTATTCCTAATTATTATTTATATCGTTAATTTTTCCAAGCCCGTTCCCTTACCAGTAGTTTTGATAGATAGTAGATAGGTACAGGTTTGTAGCTAAGAGGTGGGTTTGAGCCCACCTAAGATACCTAAGGTATTAATGCCTATACTTCCGATATTTAATTCACGCCCAAAAATTGGGGGATAAGCTTACTATCCACTATCTAGCTACTACCATTGCGCTACCAGAGAAATCTGAATGAGAGGACAAGTCCAAGTTATTTACATTGCCTTAGAAAGGAGAGTAGAGGAAAAATTTCCGCTATAAGGTCCATGCGAATCAAAGCGGGCAGAAGACGAAGTGCCTCAGAAGGTGCCTCAATGTCAGTGACATCCCCAGACACTCCCAAGCGAAGTACCCAGCGGGAACCTAGTGGAGGTCCTGATTCCAAGCCATGGGCAAGCCATTTACTAGGTCGCTGTTCAACGAGTGGATGACTTCGAGTATGTCTGCTTCGCTGCAGTCACTAAAGACATTGCAAATCAACTTCAGATTCAGAGGAGTGGGAAGAGAGACCTGCACGCTTTCACCAGAGAGTATAGGGTTTTTTTAGATCTTCTAAACGGCTGCCTACCCAGTGGGCAAAAAAATTAAGGATGTCCTAGAGAGGTCGTCGGGACATCCCTAAAACGTTTTTTGGAACATGCCTTCTGAACATCCTAGGGATGCTCTTAAGACGTCTAATGTCAGTGCGAAAGAAGTCCTGTGAACGACCTATGTCTTTAAGACGTCTTCAGGACATCTTTAGGATATTGGACGTCTTCGAGACGTTGATTGTGCTGACATAGGACGTCCTAGGAACGTCCCAAAAACGTTCTTCGGATGTTCATGATTTTGTGCCCACTGGGTAGCTAGTGGTTTCCACCAGCACGGCACCGTCCTTCATCTCTTAAACCCCGCACGTCTGTATTCCCATCCCCACGGGGTTTATTGCTTCCGTTACATCTTTTTTAGTCGCGTCGTGTCGCTATCGCCCACATCCTGCCCACCATCGAGGTGCCTCAGAATCCAGGCAGGCAGCGGAGAACGACGGAAAGGACCACGTGCGGGGGCGGAAGCCCTTAAGACCAGAGGATCTGTATTAGCAGATCCCCGATCACCAGTGATAAACCTACGTATACACGCACCCGCAACCATCAGAGAGATGAGCTCCATGTTTCATTGTTGGATGAGCTGCATCGGTGGGTAAGGTTGCCCGTCCCAGCAGCCACTTTAGTGACAACGAGGGAGAAAGCGGTACCAGTGTGACCACGCGACTGTTTCAACTTCTTTGCGTTTTTTTAGCACACTAGGTTTACTACCGATCGCGCGGGCACCTGCCATCCCCTCAGGACGGAGTTTATGAGCTATTTGCTTTTTTGCAACTCTAGAAGGCGACCGTTTAGACGCGTATTGCAAATGAGGAGATCACCAACAATGGATTGCATCTTCCTGAACTTACCAGTGATGAACGCCATTTGTGTGTATTTTCCATCATCAAGACAGTAGGCGGCCATATCTTCTTCAATGTTCAGTGCCTTACTTCTGAGCCGATCAAGGGAGTGACCGGGCTAGGGAGCAAGCTGCACCGGCGATGGAATGCCCCATAAGGGAGAGGAAGATCCTTCTGTCTGCCTTCTCTTTTCACGTACATGTCCATTGACTTTGTCTTCTGACTGACTGCATGAGTGGTGCAAGGGTGGCGGCGCTGCTCGGTCCACATCTAGCGTGGGCCCCTCAATGTCCTGAGACACTTCACTAACTTCTTCGTCCACTGTGTTGGCCCATAGGACCTTTTTCACTGACTTTACACACTGACATTTTTCGTTATCGCGCACGGAGAAAAAAATATGCCTATAATAGTAAGAGCACTAGTCATGCTTTTGTCGTAGGTTTCATTCTTGCTATCTTGGTACAAAATTCATTCATTTTAAGCAGGAATCCCTTTATCCTAAAAAAGTACAAAGCTTCATGCTTTTAAAGCCGTTATCCCTTGCGAAAATAGCTCGAACTTCGCCTTGCTACGGTTGTAAGAAAACTCATCCTATTAGAGTATGAGTACTCTTACAAACGAGATATTGGGTCACGCGCAAGCGCCGGTAGGCGTGGCCTAATATCTCTTTTGTAAGAGTACTCATACTGTAATAGGATGAGTTTTCTTACAACCGTAGCAAGCCAAAGTTGGAGCTATTTCCGCAAGGCACAACTGCTCTAAGGGTATGTGACTCCAGCAATAACGGCATGCGCTTGATTCTTTTATGGTATAGGACATTTAATGCTAAAAATGTCTAACCTGATGCCAATATTGGTAGAAATTCATACCAATTTCGCACATGAAGTTCCATGCTGTATTATTAAGAGCTCAGCCTACTATAACAGTGTGGTTTTTTTCTCCGTGCGGGTGTTTTCACACTTCTACTCACGTCAGAGGAAAGAGAAAGCGGATCGTGCAATGTAAAGGTCTGACGGGATTTAGAGACTTCACCAGTACACTGAAGGGAGGTCGATTGAGGGTCAGGCGAACGAGTCCCCCTACGAGTCACAGTCTCAATAGCATCTAGTGTATAGGGACTGTGGGAATCTCCTTAATGCATTCATGCGCATCACTAATTAGATGACGAGGCATTTGGCTTTTTTGGTAAGGAGGGGAAATGCGTAATTGTAAACTGACCAGTTTTAACCTCAAAAGTTAAAAGGGATGGTTCCAATTTAGTGTATTCCTATCACTGATGTACTCCACACAAATTGGCTATGTCCACATCATCCAATTCCTTCCCGATTTAATTTTCTTTTCCGCGATGTTATTGCAAAGGTCAAATTGTTAACCGTCCTGAAGGCTGATAATCCTCTGATTACCACTCTTGACGAGATCGTCTTCAGATCTTTTCGGGAGAATCCTCTCCCTTCGAGATTCTTAGACAAATCTTCAGTGTATACGCCTTTCCAGTTGAGTGTTGCGATGGTGAAGATGTCTGCATTCCGTAGTCCTGGCTGTTCCTGTATAAAATCTGGTATTCCTTGGGTTTGGCTATAGTACTGATTTTTGTTTCAGTGATGTCTTCGAAGATTGAATTGCTCACCTACTACTTGTGCGTCTACAACCAAAACCACTTGCTCCTTGGGGGCTACTATGTCTGGTTTCCTGAGGCCCTCCTCAGTATTTATACTTGGTTTATTGCTGACCACACATCCGAGATTTCGTAGCTTTTGAGAACCATTGCTGCTTACGACATCGTGTCTTTTGATACGTGTAGCGTGGTTACGGAAGCAGTGCTGGATATCGTAGTTTAAAGTTTCAGCTGCCTGGCAGTCTGCTCTGCATCGTCTATCTCTGTCTTCCTCGCGCTCTCCTCGACCTTGTTCGTAAAGCACTAATTCGTAAACGGCAAAAGTTAATATAATCCTTGCCGCTTAAGAACTTTGTATCATTATCCACTCAATCGTGTTGGCGTGGCGTCTTTGCCGATTGTGTTAGGCCACCTCCGTCCACATAATTGTAGAGTTTGATTGCCCATTTATTAATCTGATCAAGTGTATTTAGATGGTCGTTGTGATCTGTCAGCCTGCGCTTTCAGATGTCCAGCTTCTTTTCAAGGAATGAGTGAGCTGCTTGGTTTACTCCTCTCTTAAGAGATTCCAGCCTATCTTTACATAGTAATGGCGCAATCCAACGTGTAGCTGGAATTCCTAAATTTCCTTCTGCTATGGTTGCATGAATGTAAGCATTAGGTTCATCATGTGGCAGGTGTATCCATCTTCTTACGGTAATCCTATCTTGTCTGCGCTTTTTAAGTTGGCATCCGACGGTTTGATTTTTTGCTATCTCCCCATGTAAATTATATGCGCAAATATATCTATGCATCACCACTCCTCATAGTGCGCATTTGCGCAACCATCTACCATCAATGGTGAACCTAATGCAAAAGCATTCGCTGTTCGATCCCCGTTTTTAATACCAATTTCAGAAGGCAAAGCCTCTAGCATACAATGCGTCATTATGTTGAAAATGGGTGATGATAGGGGTTCACCCTGTCGTATGCCTCGTTTTGGTATATTTTTGTCTGAGATCCATCATTAGCCTTGTAGGATTGTAAATCCATTTTGATAAATATGTACAATATACTCAAGAGAGCTCCGTGGAATGTCAAATAAGCGTAAGGCCGCTAGAAGAGCTTGGTGCGATACCGATGGAAAAGTTTTGGTAAAACCCTCGTGAAAAGAAAGAACAACTTAAGATCACAGTATAGGCAGGTATAGGCCTGTCTTAAAGTGGCCTCAAACTGATCTTTTTTGGTCCCCAGAAGACCACAGTCCTGTTGATACAGACAGCTATCCTTATTTCAGAGAGAGTGTGGTGTCTATTTCAATGCCCTAAAAATGATGCAGGTATAGGCTGAAGGGTACAGACCAGAAAAAGACCAAACGTTGTTTGAAACTGATCTTAAAGTGGTATTAAATTGGTATTTCTTTTCACGAGGGCGTCAACTGATGCCATGTAGAGTGGTTTAAACGCTAGATGTTGTTGTCTAAGAATGAAGTCGATCTGAAAGACATTGTCTCTGCAACCATCGACATCATTCCCATAACCTCTTTGTCTTGGATCAATTTCTGCTGCCATTTCCAGCCGAGATACCAGTACGGTGTGATCCCCTGACAAGCACCCTTCGCCACCCTTTCCAGACTTCTTCTTCCTCCCCTTTCATCAATTCTCCTACTCTCTAATTTCCCCTCACTTCCCTTCATTGGAAAAAACTTTTGCCATTTTTTTTCAAAATCCCTGACTTTTCCCTGATTTCAAGGTTTTTCCTGACTTGCGGCCACCCTGCTTAATGAACATCCACAAATTGAGATCCCTTACAATAAAATTTTTAATTTCAGACCATCATAGCGTGTAAAGTTTTACAGGACATAGGAAAAGGATCTTATGATAATATTACCATACTAGAGAAGAGTTGCAAAGAAGCTGCTGATCAAGTCATGCCTCACTTAGGTAAATAAATTAAAAATTAAAATTAAATGAAAATGTTTTAATCGTTCCAATTACATTTCCAGCTTCTGAGATGAATGGCGATCTTTCGTGTGCGGACACAGATCGCTATAACGATTTTAGTAGACCATTCGTCGACCTCACGATTGTTCTTGACACAACATGGCCATTCAAGAATATAAAACCAATTCTCGCGTGAGTGATTTTCGGATATTTCGGATTTGAAATTTAAATTCTACAATATTTAATCCTATTCTCAAATTTAACTCTTCTAGAAAAATTCTCGAAGGTATTGAAGTGGGCAAATTCAACAGTAATTTTACCCTAATCAATGCTCGAAACGGAGAAGTGATGATAAAAACAACTAATACTATATTGGATTGGTATAACTTTACTGCATCTGAATACGAAAAATGTAGGTAATTTAATTTTGAATCTAGATTGGTATTTCATCTTTAATGTTATATCTTCTTTTGAATTCCTGCAGTCCTCGTTGGATTCAATATGCCGAAAACTATCGAGGATTTGAAAAATAGGCTTGCGAGACAATTAGACGAAGAACAGAAACAAAGAATCGGTGGAAGCAATGCAAATGTTCTTTTGTACATTCCACATTCGGGTTCGATATCAGAAGCCGATAAAGATTTCTGTTTGGAACAAATCAAGCAAATGAAGGAGGAAATTCCAGGTTTTTTTCAGAAATTAAATTGGATTCTTTGGGTCATAAGGGGCCGTTCAAAAACTACGTCACGCTGTTTTGAACACTTTTTCCACTCTACCCTAAAATAAATAAAACACAATATATAAATAAATATAACAATATAAATAAAACAAAAAACATATAAACATAATATTTTGGCAGAAGAATTAATGTACAGGTACCATATTGAATTCAATGTGAAACACTTAAAATTTTAAGTTTAAATATTATATTGCATTTTCAACAAAATAGTTGAATTTTCCACAAACAAAATATTAATTTTAGGCCAAAGAGTTGCATTCATTACCAAATAGTTGAACTTATTTTTTTATTACTTTTTAAACAAATAATCATATCTTCAAGCCAAAAAGGCGAATTTTTTAGAAGACAGTTGATTTTCAACCAAGAATTTTTCTACCAAAAAAGATGAATTTTCAATCCAAATGGACGAATTTTCTATAAAAAAATACGAATGTTTAACATAACAGTAAAATGATCAAAAAAAATATTTGAATTTTCCACTATAATTATAAATCTTCAGCAACAAAATTAATTTTTAACAAAAGAATTCAACTCTAAACAAAATATTTAATTTTCAATAAAAAAAAAATTAATAACGAAAAATATAATAGCTGAAATTCCAGCGAAGCAAAGATTTTAATTTTGCATGAAAAGCAGTCGAATATAGCTAAAAAGAAAAATTCTCAATAAAAAATGTGATAGTGGAAATTTCCACCAAAAAATATTTTTATTTAAAATCAATAACAGTTGAATTCAACCAAAAAGACGAATTTTCAACAAAATATTTGAATCCTCAACCAAAACAGATTAATTTCTAACCAAAAAGTTGAATTTTTAACCAAAAAGATCAAATTTCTACCAAAAAAAAATTCAAAATAAAGAGATGACTTTTTAACAGAAGAGTTGAATTTTCAACTAGAAAAGATTTTTCAGTCAAGAGAGAAAAAAATTCCAACCACATTGTTAAATTTGCAAACCAAATAGGTGAATTCTTTAAAAAAATAGTCGAATTTTCAACCCGAAAATATGAATTTTTAACTAAAAAGTAAATTTCCAACCAAATAGTTGAATTTAATACAAAAAATAATAAAAATTTTAACCCAAAAAGGCGAATTTTCAACAAAATAGTGGAAATTTCAAGCCAAAAAGACCAATTTTCTACAAAAAAGTTGACTTTTCTGACAAAAATATGAATTTTAAACAAAAAAGTTAATTTTCAATCAAATTCAATTCAATTAAATTTTCAGTTAAAAAAATTAATTTTCAACAAAAAAAATGTCTCATTTTTAAATAAATAAGTCAAATCTTCAACCAAATAGCAGAATTTGCATCCAAAAGATGTGAATTCTAAAGCAGAAATATAATAGCAGTACCTATAGATTGATTTTTCACAAAAAAAAAAAATAATTTTTAACGAAGTACATCAATTTTCAACCAAATAGTTCAATTTTTAACAAAATAAATGAATTTTTACGAAAATCGTTCAACTTTTAAACACATAAATGAATTTTCAACTAAAATGATCAATAATTAGCACAAAAAAAATGAATTTTTAAGAAATTATGTAGTTAAAATTTCTATCAAGTAGTTGAATTTTCAACTAAGATTATGAATATTCAAACAAAAAAATAAATTTCCAACCAAATAATTGAATTATCGACTAAGAAGATAAATTTTCAAGCAAGCTGTTTGATTTTCTACGAAAAAAGTCGAATTTTCAACTAAAAAAGTTCAATTTTCAACCAAGAATGGAATAGTGATATTTTTAGTTTGAAAAAATTAATTTTTAAAAAATAGTTCAATTTTCCACCAAAGTGATGAATTTTCAACCAAGAAGATTCATTTTCTACGAAAAAGGAGGAACTTTCAACAAAATAGTTACATTTTCAACCAAAGTAATGAATTTTATACTAAAATGATGAGTCTTCATAGATAAAATTAATTTTAAACTTAATTTAATAATACAATTAAAATAAATAAATTAAATTAATGAATACATAAAATAAAAATAATAAAAATTAATTTTAAATCTTTCGACCATAATAGTTTAGTTTTTAACTCAAGAAGACGAATTAACAACAAAGTATATAAATTTTCATCAAAAAATGGAACAGTTAAATTTGCAGTTAAAAATTAATTTTAAATTAAAAAAAAAATAATTTTCAACTAAATATATGATTTTGTAATTAAAATATCTAATCTTCAACAAAAAAAATTAATTTTTTACAACGTAATTTAATTTTGACCAAGTAGTTCAATTTTCAACCAAAAAAGATGAATTTTCAATGAAACAGTTCAATTCTCAACGAAAACAGATTGATCTTCAACCAGACAGTTACATTTTTAACTAAGAAAAGTTGAAATTTCTATCAAAATAGATGAATTTGTACTAAATTTAAATTTTAAACTAAAAGATGAATTTTTCTACCAGAAAAGATAAATTTTTAACTACGTAGTTCAACTTTCAACCAAGTAGTTCAATTTTCAACTAAAAAGGGCGAATTTTCAACAAAATTTTTGAATTCTTAACAAAAAAATATTAATTTTTAAGTACACAGTTGCATTTTCAAGCAAAAACATGAATTTTCAGCCAAGACGATTAATTTGCTACAAAAAAATACTAATAATACATCAATTTTCAACAACATTTTTAAATTTTGAAGCCAAAAAGATTACTTATCTAGAAAACATTTGAATTTTAAACCCAAAAATATGATTTTTCGACGAAAAAGTTAATTTTCTTCCAAACAGTTAAATTTGCCACAGAATACACAAATTTTCAACAAAATTATAGAATTTTCAAGTGAATACGATCAGTTATCAAATAGTTGAATTCTCAGTTACAAAAATTAATTTTTAACCCATCAAAATACAAACAAAAAAAAAGAATTTTGAACAAATAAGTTAAATCTTCAACCAAATAGTAATAGAATTTGTATCCAAAATTCTAAACCAAAAAAATAGGCTTTTCATTTAAAAATAATTAACTTTCTACGAAAAAAAGTTTTATTTTCTTAATGGTTTTTTATTAATTCAGTTCGAATTTAAGCGATAAAACTAGAAAAAGGGGAAGTTTCTTGAAAAATGGTTAAAGAGGGAAATATGTGAAAGAGTGTGAAGTTTAGATGCTTTTACTTGTAAAGTAATAAAATCACTAATTTTTTTCATTTTTTCAAGCATTTCATCTTCATTTTGTGACGCATTTTTTGAACGGCCCCTAATTTAATTTTTGAATTTTAATAACTTCATTTTCTCCAGATACTTCGATCCTCTTTTTGAAAAACAGTTGAATTCAACAAAAAAGACGAATTTTCAACAAAATATTTGAATCCTCAACCAAAACAGATTAATTTTTAACCAAAAAGTTGAATTTTTAACAAAAAAAAGATCAAATTTCTACAAAAAGAAATGAATTTTCGAACTGAAGAGATGACTTTTTAACAGAAGAGTTGAATTTTCAACTAGAAAAGATTTTTCTGTCAAGAGAGAACAAAATTTCAACCACATTATTAAATTTTAAACCCAAAAATATGTATTTTTAACTAAAAAGTTAATTTCCAATCAAATAGTT
The DNA here is from genome assembly GCA_932195095.1 of Andricus curvator. Taxonomy (NCBI): domain Eukaryota; kingdom Metazoa; phylum Arthropoda; class Insecta; order Hymenoptera; family Cynipidae; genus Andricus; species Andricus curvator. The sequence continues at coordinate 251,593 of CAKNYM010052860.1, forward strand.
GAATTTAATACAAAAATAATAAAATTTTTAACCCAAAAGGGCTAATTTTCAACAAAACAGTTGCAATTTCAAGCCAAAAAGACCAATTTAGATGCTTTTACTTGTAAAGTAAAATCACTCATTTTTTCAAGCATTTAATTTTCATTTTGTGACGCATTTTTAAACGGCCCCTAATTTAATTTTTGATTTCTAATAACTTCATTTTCTCCAGATACTTCGATCCTCTTTTTGAAAAAAAAGTTGAATTCAACCAAAAAGACGAATTTTCAACAAAACATTTGAATCCTCAACCAAAACAGATTAATTTTTAACAAAAAAAGATCAAATTTCTACAAAAAAATGAATGTTCAAACTAAAGAGATGACTTTTTAACAGAAGAATTGAATTTTCAACTAGAAAAGAATTTTCAGTCAAGAGAGAAAAAAATGTCAACCACATTATTAGATTTTCAAACCAAATAGGCGAATTCTTTAAAAAGCAGTTGAATTTTCAACCCGAAAATATG
>CAKNYM010052860.1:260310-278288 GCA_932195095.1 Andricus curvator
AAAAAAAATGAATTTTAAAGAAATTAGTTCAACTTACAACGAATGAGTTGAATTTTCAACCGAAGAAGATCAATTTTTAACAAAAAATGTAATTGTTGATATTTCAACAAAAAAGATTTTTATTTTAAATCAGAAACAATTAAATTTATCTGAAATATACAAATTTTCAACAAAATACTTGAATCCTCAACTTAAAAAAAATTAATTTTCAACCAAACAGTTGAATTTTACACCAAATAGTTAAATTTCCAGTTGAAAACATTAATTTTAATAAAAAAAAACCATTTTCAACAAAGAAGCATAATTTTAAACCAAAAAGATGTATTTTAAAGGAAATAGTTCAACTTTCAACCAATGAGTTGAATTTTCAACCTAAAAGGATGAATTTTCATCAAAAAATGTAATTGTTGATATTTCAACCAGATTTTATTTTAAATCAGAAACAGTTGAATTTATCTGAAATATACGAATTTTCAACAAAATACTTCAATCCTCAACTAAAAAAAAATTAATTTTCAACCAAACAGTTGCATTTTCTACCAAATAGATAAATTTCCAGTTTAAAAAATTAATTTTAACCAAAAAAAAAACAAATTTTCAACAATGAAGTATAATTTTCACCCAAAAAGATGTATTTTCAACTAAGATTATCTTTAACAAAAAAAATGAACTTTAAAAAAAGTAGTTCAACTTTCAACCAATGAGTTGAGTTTTCAACCGAAAAGGATGAATTTTCAACAACAAATTTTATAGTTAATATTTCAACCGAAAAATATTTAATTGTAAATTAGAAACAGTAGAATTTATCTGGAAAATACAAATTTTCAACAAAATACTGGAATCCTCAACTAAACAGTTGCATTTTCTACGAAACAGTTAAATTTCCAGCTCAAAAAATTAATTTTAACCAAAAAAACAAATTTTCAACAATGAAGTATGATTTTCAAACAAAAAGATGTATTTTCAACTAAAATTATGAATCTTTAACAAAACAATGAATTTTGGAGAAAGTAGTTCAACTTTGGTAGAAAGTAGTTCAACTTTCAACTTTAAAAAGATGAATTTTTAACAAAACATGTAATAGTTGATACTTAATACTAAAATATGTACTCGAAAAAAGAGATTTTAATTTTAAATCAGAAACAGTTGAATTTATCAAAACAATTCGAATTTCCAACAAAATATTTTAATCCTCAACTAAAAAAAACTAATTTTCGATAAAACAGTTGCATTTTTATCCAAAAAACGTGAGTTTGTACCAAAAACTACGTCTTCTCAATAAAATACGTGCATTTTCAATCAAAAAATTAATTTTTCAACTTAGGGGATTAATTTTCTACCAAAAACGTCGAATTTTTAACAAAATACATGAATTTGCAAAGAAATAATGAAAATTTCGACTAAAAAAGATAGATTTTCAACCAAAAATTAAATACTTAAATTTACAGTTGAAAAAAATTACCCTAGAAAAAAAACGAATTATCAACAAAATAGTTGAATTTTCAACTAAAGAAATGAATTTTTAATTAAAATGATGAATCTTTACCTAAAAAAATTAATTTTCAAAAAAGTAGCTCAATTTTCGACTAAATAATTGAGTTTCTAGTAAATTATTGAATTTTTTAGGCGACAATACAAATTGTCTACAAAACAGTAAAATTTTGAACCCGAAAATATGAATTTCAAAACGAAACTGATTAGGTTTTAACCAGACTGATGCAGTTTTAATCAGATATTTGTAGTTTTATACAAGAAAGATGAAATTTAAACAAAAAAAGAATTATCAACAAAATAGTTGAATTTTCAACCAAAGAAATGAATTTTTAATTAAAATGATGAATCTTTAATTGAAAAAATAAATTTTTAAAAAAGTATTTCAACTTGCAACTAAATAATTGAGTTTCTAGCAAATTATTGAATTTTTGAGGCACAAAATACAAATTGTCTACAAAACAGTTGAATTTTCAACCCAAAAATGTGAATTATCAACATAAAAGTTAATTTGCAACCGAAACAGATTAGGTTTTAACCAAACCGATGCAGTTTTTACCAGATAGTTGCAGATTTAAAAAAGACAGATTAAATTTCTATAAAAAATTAATTTGTAAGTCAAAAAACGAATTTTCGTCAAAAAATTTTTTCAAATTTTTTCAACAAAACAGTTGAATTTTCAACCAAAAAGGATGACGTAATTTATGCACGGCTCCTAAACAGAATTAGGATTCATTGCGCTAAAAAAAACATTGAATTTTCTTCTTTTCAGATATGAACTTGTGTCGATTCCCAGATCAAATCAGATTCAAGATATCTTACGAAAACCTAGTTTGTAGAAGTGGAGCCAGTTCTATAACAGCAATGCCACTTATTATCATACTGTCAATTTTATATACATTTAGTCACTATTATTAGTTTAATTTTAAGTCGATTAATCTTCATAAAAGACGATTGGTCTCACACCCTATAAGTACAAAATTGCCTTCATTCAAATTCCGACTCTTGGCACCAGTTTCTACATTACAGCATTTCCCATTTGCTATTGCTATTTGATAAAAAAAAATCAAAAGCTTTCTCATACTTAAGGGTCATAATTTATTTTAGGCTATCATTCTTCCATTCTGGACTGTTCATCAAATCCAAAGTTATTTGGACACTTGTAATAACTTGTAATAAGTATTAGTTGTAAGTGGCTGACATTCTGAAAAAAAAACTTTTGTATATTTTTCCGGTTTTAATAAAATATTTTTTCAAGTTTTAATTACATTCGGAATTAAGACTTTAATTTGTTCCTATACAAATGGTTTGCAGAGCGTAACTGTGTGATCGACGCCACATGCGACTTTTTTTACTTGCGCGCCCACAGAAACCTGAGGAAGAAAATTTATTCAAAATAAAATCATTTTAATTTTACTTCGGTTTTTGATCAGAATATTCAAGAGTAGAAGAATTTTTTTTAAGTACCTTGAGGGGAAAAAATTGATCGTTCATGTGGCCCAATCCAAGGGATCCAAATTTATTTCGACCCCACATAAAAAGGTCTCCCTTATTCGTAACTGCGGCAAGGTGACTTATTCCACAGTAAATTTTAGACACCTGAAATGTGAATTGAATTAGGTAAAAGTAATTACAGACTTCACGGTACAAAATGCTCTCAAAAGAGGGGAAATAGGGTAATTTTTCACAAAAATAGGAAAATAATAGGGAAATAAATTGTTGTTGAAAAAAATAATCTCGAAACCGTATTGAATTCAGGAACTGTTTTAAATTCCTAAGATTTCAAGTCGGAATATATTAAAAATTTAACAAAATACTTGAATTTTCAACCAAAGAGTTGAGTTTTTAAGCTAAAAATAGGAATGCTTTAGAAAGCAGTTAACTTTTAAACCTAAAAAGATGAATTTTCCACAAAAAAAGGTTCTTGTCAATCACGAAAGATTAATTTTTAGCCAAATTTAGCCAAAATAATAGTTGCATTTTTAACGAAATAATTGAATTTTCAAAAAAAAAAGATTAAACTTCAACTCCAGATGCACTGTCGACCAAATAGTTTAATTTTCAAGCCGAAAAGACGATTTTTTTAGAACACAGTAAAATATTTAACTCAAACAATTAAATTTTCAACAAAACGATCCAATTTTCCACCAAATAATAAAATTTGTGAACAAAAAGATGAATTTTCAACCAAGAAGTTTAATTTTGTACCAAAACAGACGATTTTTCAAAAAAATACACGAATTTTCGTACAAACAGTTCAATTTTTAACTTTAATAGCTCATTTTCCACCAAAGAGATGAACCTGAAACCAAGCAGATTCTATTTCTACCAAAAAAGACGAATTTTCAAACAAAATATTTACATTTTCAACCAAAGAAATGAATTTTATACTAAAATGATTAGTCTTCAACGAAAAAAAATTAATTTGGAACAAAGCAGTTAAAAATTGGACCAAAATAGTTGAGGTTTCAATCCAAGAAGACGAATTATCAACAAAGTACATATATTTTCAACAAAAAAGAGGACTTTTCAACAAAATAGTTTAATTTTCAACCAACGAGATTATTTTTCAACTAAAATGATGAATAATTAACCAAAAAGATAAATTTTCAACAAAATGCAATCATTTTCAATCCAATAGTTGAGTTTTCAACTCAAAAAGATAGATTTTTAATCAAAAAATTTCTCAGTCAATAAAAAAAAACAAATTTAAAGAAAAAGGTTTAATTTTCAAGTAAAAAATACGAATCTTCGACCCAAAAATATGATTTTTTAACAAAAAAGTTAATTTCAAACAAAATTGTTGAACTTTACAGCAAAAGAAAACAAATTTTCTAAAAAAAAAGTTGAATTTTCAAGCCAAAAAAATTTGTTTTCAATAAAAGAAATAAATTTTTAACTAGAAAAGATAAATTTTCTACTAAAAAAGGAATAGTTATATTTTCAGTTAAGAAAATTAATTTTTAATAACAAAAAACAAGAATTTTCAACAAAATAGTTACATTTTCAACCAAAGAAATTAAGTTTCAACCAATTAGATAAACTTTCATGCAAGAACATTAATTTCTCACCAAAAGACGAATTTTTATGAAAATAGATACATTTTCTACCAAGAAGATTAATGTTCTATAAAAGAATTAATTTTAAATAAAAAAACGAATTTTCAATTTATTAGTTAAATTTTCTACCGAAGAAATGAATTTTCAACCATAAAGATAAATTTTCAAACAAAAAAATCAATTTTCTTCGAAAAAGATGAATCTTGAACAAAATACATGAATTTTCAACCATAAACATAAATTGTCAGTCAAATAAATGAATTTTCGACTAAAAAGATGAATTTTCAGCAAGTTGATTAATTTTCTATCAAAAAGGGCGAATTTTAAACAAAATACATGCGTTTTAAAATAAAAAAGATACATTTTGAACCAAGAATGGAATAGTTGTATATTCAGTTAGAAAATTTAATTTTTAACAAAATAGTTTAATTATCCACCAAAGAGATGAATCTTCAATCAAGAAGATTAATTTTCTACCAAAAAAGGCGAATTAAATAAAATGATGAGTCTTCAATAAAAAAAAATGCATTTTTAATAGAGCAGTTGAAGTTTAAATCAAAATAGTTGCGTTTTCAACCCAAGAAGACGAATTATCAACAAAGTACATATGTTTTCAATCAAAAATGGAACAGTTAAATTTTAATTTAAAAAAAGTTAATTTTCAACCAAAAAAACAAACGATTTTTACAAAAATAGTAACAAAATACATGAATTTTCGTCCAAATAATTAAATTAAAACCAAATTCATCCAAAAATTTAACAGTTAAATTTTCAGTTAAAAAAATTAATTTTCAACCAATGAAAATTTTAACAAAAGAGATGACTTTTGAACTAAAATAATGAATCTTCATCCGAAAAAGAGGAACTTCCAACAAAATAGTTTAATTTTAAAGCAAAACAGATTGAACTTCAACCAAAAAGTTACATTGTTAAATAAAAAAGATGAAATTTCTACCAAAATAGATGAATTTTTCACTAGATTTAAATTTTCAAAAAAATGAATTTTCAAACAAGATTAATTTTCTACCAAAAAAGGTGAATTTTCATCAACGTATATCCACTTTCAACAAGTTAGCTGAATTCTTAACCAAAAACGAGGAATTTTCAACAAAATGATTGAATCCTTAATCAAAACAGATTAATATTCAACCAAGAAGATTAATTTACTACCAAAAAAGATTAATTTTCTACAACCATAAGAGATGAATTCTGAGAAAATAGGAGACCTTTCAACCAAAAACAGTTAGATTTTCTTATTGGCTCTATTAATTCACATCGCATTTAAGCGAAAACGAGTAAAAGGGAAATTTCTTAAAAACAGGGGGAAAAAGAGGAATTAAAAAAACAGGTCAAAAGGGGAATAGGGAAAGAGTGTAAAGCCTGTAATGAAGACAGTCGGAATAAATATTTTTTCCTCTTACTTGAACATTGCGTTCATAAGCATTTATGCCGAAAAGCGTGGCAGGAATAAGCGTTGGTTTAAGTGCTTTCCGTACATCCGGACCAAATCCCAAAATTCCATAGCCCCACACGAAAACGTCTCCCACATCTAAAATTCAATGAAATAAAATTATTTTGCAGACATTATACTTGAAAAAACTGAATGTCAATTATTTTCTATGGATATTTATGAAATTTAGTAGATATTTCCCAAATTTACCATTTAATACCATACAGAAACTTCCTCCAGCTGCGATATCTACAATTCTTCCAAGGCCTCTGCATAATTCTAATTCTGTCGCTATGTTTATTTGTTGGGTCCCACTTTTATTGGGCAGTTGGCCGTATTCTGCATTTCCCCAACCGAATACTCTACCCTTGTCTATTGTAAGAAAATCCGAAATTATATAATTAATAAACGAGGGGCTGATCACTCTTGAAATCAAAATTCTATGACTTTTCTAGGTTTTCCGGGTATACTTTTGAAAAAATTTCAGGTCTACTTCTTAAAAATCCACTCAATTCTATATTCAATGTCATCACATTCTAGTGGTCGCAGACTAATTTATCAACAATTTCATGCACAATTATTAATCCATGCTAATGTAAAGGGCTTTTCAACAATTATTAAAATCTAAACAATTTTCATTAATATTATAAAATTGTTTAATATTCTGAAGTTATAGTCATATTATTTATCTTAATGAAAAAATCAATTCTGATCAATTCGCAAATTTAAGCTTCTCCGTAAAGTACTAAAATAATAATTGAAACTTTGATAAAGGTGCAACTAAAAAAATTCCAGTAACTTTTTCAAAATTTCATGACTTTTCCAGGTCTTGTAACAACCCTATCGTTGTAATAATCTTTGAAATATTTGTGAAATTTCTTAAATATTTTTTAAATCATTTAAATCTTTGTGCAAACTTCACAGTTAAAAGTGCGTTCACAATTGGAGAAAGAGGGTGATTTTTCACGAAAATAGGAGAATAAATTCTTTTAAATAAAATTAATGTGTATACTGAATGCAATGCAAAACACTTGAGATTTAATGTCAAAATATATACTGCATCTTCAACATAATAGTTAAATTTTAAACCAAAAAAAGATAAATTTTCTACCAAAAGCGATGAATTATTAACAAAATAGTTGAATTTTTAACAAAATAGAATCTTCAAGCCAAAGAGACTAATTTTTTGGATGACAGTTGAATTTCCAACCAAGAACGATGAATTTTCAACAAAGAACTTTTCGCAAAAAAGATCAATTTCCAATATCAGGACGAATTTTCAACAAAAGAGTTGAATTTTCTACCAAAAAAGATGTTTTTTTTAACAAGATCGTGGAATTTTCAATAAAATAATTAAATTCTCTAAAAAATAGTTAATTTTTTTAACAAGTAGTCGAACTTTCAAACTAAAAATTAATTTTAAACCACATATCTGAATTTAAAGAAATAATTATCAACCAAAAATGTACATTTATAACCAAATAGTTCAATTTTCAAGAAAAATAATTAAATTTTTAACGAAATAGTTGAATTTTCAAATAAAAAAGATAAATTTTCAACCGAAAATGGAATAGTTGATATTTCAACCGTGAAATATTTCGCTTTTAAATTGAAAACAGTTGAATACAACCAAAAAATATGAATAATCAACGAAAAATGTAATAGTTGATATTCCAACAACAACAAAATTTAATTTAAATAAGAAAAGAGTTAAATTCAACTAAAAAGGGCAAATTATAAACAAATAAGGTAAATCTTCCACCAAAACGGATTAATTTTTAACCAAGTTGTTGAATTTTCAAGCGAAAAAGGCGAATTCTCTACAAAACAATTGAATTTTTAACCGGAAAATAAGAATTTGCAATCAAAAAGATCATTTTCAGTCAAACAGTTTAATTTTCTACCAAAATAGTAGAATTTTATAGCCAAAAAGACGGATTTTCAATAAAACAGTTAAATTTTCAAGTCAAAAGGACGAATTTTCAAGTGAAAAAGACGATTTAGCTATAAAACAATTGAATTTTCAATAAAAAATTTAATTTTCAGCCAAACAGTTAAATTTTCTACCAAAATAGTGGAATTTTCTAGATAAAAAGACGAATTTTCAATAAAAACAGTTGAATTTTAAAGTCAAAAACACGAATTTTCTAAAAAAACAGTTGAATTTAAAAAAAAAAGTTAATTTTCGACCAAATAGTTGAAGTTTCAACTAGAAACTACCAATTTTAAACAAAAAATGGAATAGTTAAATTTCCACTTCAAAAACTTTATTTTCCACAAAAAAAAAACGAATTCAAACAACAAAAAAATGAATCTTCAAATAATAAAATGAATAACAAAGTAGTTCAACACAGTAGTAGAATTCTCTGACAAAATAGTTAAATTTGCAATAAATGTATTACATTTTCAAGCAAGTAGTATAATTTTTAACTAAAGGAGATGAATTCTGAAACAAAAATGTAATAGTAGTCTTCTCAATTAAAATAATTAGCTTTCAACCAAAAATTGATGAATTCTCTTATAGGGTTCTAATAATTCAGTTCGCATTTAGGCAAAAAAAACGAGTAAAAGGGGTAGTGTTTTGAAAACAGGGGGAAAAAGAGGAATCTTTAAAAAAAGGGGTAAAAATCAGAGGAATAGGGGAAAGAGGGTGAAGTCTCTTTGTGACATCTTTGAAATCTTTCTGAAATATTTGAAATCTGGCGTACACTCAAAAATTGACAGATCAAACCCCCGTTAAGAAATAAATATAATTTTTTGAAAACAGAAAACTTAGCTACAAAAGAAAGTTTTTCAGTTTCTAAATTCAATAAAAAGGTGGCCACTCAGATTTAAACGTTTCTTTTTCGATAAAATAAAGTCAAGAGAAATTTTTTTAGAATAATCATAAATTTTGACCTACCACTAAGTGCCAAGACACAATCAGCCACACAGGCTACTTTAGTAATACGTTCTCCTGCTAAATCTCCCTTGACTAGACCAGGTCTGTATTCATTTTCAAAATGGGCAAGACCTGTTTGCCCATCTGCTCCCCAGCCAAAGGTATAAACCTCTCCATTTTCTGTTAAAAGAATGCTGAAAGATGAAATAGAAATTATATTATTAGAGAGCGGAGCGAGACCATCATTTGTTCTTGATAATTTCGAAATGAAAGCATTTGAAATTTAAGAAAAATGTATGAAATGATTTTGAATTTAAAACGTTCCAATTCTTAATATTTTAGACAGGTAAAATTTTGAAAAAGGACAACATTTCGAATGGAATGAAAAGGAATTGAACTTGTATCATTCTTGAAAAAAGTGTTAAACAAAAGCTTTCAAAATTCAAAACCTTCAAATTAAAATGATTAAGTTTAGGAATTTCATCAGGAAGTAGTTGAAATTGAAAACTAAATTGAACATTTCAAAGTAAAAGCTTCTAAATTTTTATTAAATTTTAAAAATGATGATTTAACGTAAAAATTGATTAGACAAACTTTTCAAAAATAAATTCACCTTTATTTTCATCGTTCAAAATGGAAAATTTTTCAATTGTAAACCTTGAAAATTGAATTATTCTAAAAAAAAGTTCTCAATAAAAAGTAATTTGAAATAGGAAATATTAAAGAATAAAAAAAATGTATACTCCAGACATTTGAAATTTAAACAAATCCGAACTTCATTTAAGCAGGCTTCACAGTCCCTATGGGATAAAATATAGGGACCAAAGGGTACTTTTTGTCACGCTCATAGGGTGCTTTTTTCGCGCTCAAAGGGTAACAAATCCAGGATAAATTCATAAGAGTTCAGAACAATTCAAAAGAATTCAAATCGATTGGAAAATAATTTTAAAATCAAAAAAATTCGATTGATATCTATAAAATTGGAACGAATTTAGAGGAATTTAAGCTAAACGAGAATAATTCGATGAAATTCATAAAAATTCGAGGTGAATTAAAAAAAAATTAAAATGAATTGAAAACAATTTATAAATATGAAAAAAACTTCATTTAAATCAGCAACTGAAGTGAGTTTAAAAAAATTCAAGGGGAGTCCAAAGAATTTGATGACATGCCTAAGAATTCAAGGTGAGGTTAAAAGACTTATCAGTTAAATAAAAAAAACATTTCAAAATTCAAAAAAATCCATTGTATTAAGTATAATTGAGTAAATTTATAAGAATTAAAGTGAATTAGAAAAATTCAGGAGAATTCCAAAGAATTTAAAAGAATTCAGGGTTAATTATTAAGAATTCACGGTGAATTAAAAAACAAATTTTCAAATATTTAAAACCCTACTAATTTATAACCAAAAAAATAACTAATGACTACAAAATCATTCAAAAGAATTCAAATGAATTGGAAACAGTTTTGAAAATCGAAAAAATCCATCTATTTCAGTAAAATTTGAGTGAATTTAAGGAAAATGAGAAGAATTCGAAGAAATTCATGAAAAAAATCAAGCTGAATTTAAAAAGAAATCAAATGAATTGAAAGCAATTAAAAAATTTGAAAAAATTAATGAATTCGGTAAGTTTTAAATGAGTTTAGGAAAATTAAAGGGGCATTCAAAAGAATTTGATGAAATGCCTACGAATTTAAGGTGAGTTTAAAAGACTTCAAGATGAATTAAACAAAAAATGTTAAAAAATGCAATGAATTGAGTAAAATTGAGTGAATTTAGAAGAATTTAAAAGAATTCAGGGCGAATTACAAATCAGTTGCAAAAAATACTTCCAAATCTCTTCAAATCTTTAAAACTCAACGAAATCCATCACTTCTTGTAAATAAATTCTTTGAAATCCATTAAAATATTAAAATCCCTTAAAATTACTCAAACTCTTGAAAATCCCTTGAAATTGTTTAAATCTCTTGAAAGTGCCTTGGAGTTTTTTTAAATACCCTAAAAATGTTCAGTCTTTGAAATCCCTTCAAACTATTGAAATAGATAACAAAATTCTGATAATCTTTTAAAATTTCCAAAAACGTTTTAAATCCTTTGATATCTTTTGAAATCCCTTGAAACTGTTTACATACCTTGAAAACGCCTGGGAATCATTTACAATACTCTAAAATATTTTAAATCCCATTAAATTACTTAAATAAATTAAAAATTACTTTTTATCCTTAAAAAAACCATAAAATATTTCAAATCCCTTAAAATATTTTGGAATCCCTTGACATTTTTTAAAGCTCTTGAAAATGCCAAGGAATTTGAAAAGATACCTTTAAATGTTTCAAATCCTTTGATCATTTTATCAATTGATCTTCAGGACCAATTAAATAAAACAAAAATTAAATTAAAAAAAAAATGCACTGAATTAAGTAAAATTCAGTAAATTTAGAAGAATTCAAGTGAATTAAAAAATTCAAAAAAGAATTAAAACGAATTCAAGCTAAATTAATAAGAATTCAGGGTGAATTCCAAAAACTAATTACAAATCTTTGAAACCCTACAAAATACCGCACTTCTCGTGAATAAATTCTAAATTCCTGGAAAATGCATTAAAACACATTGAGAGCTTTAAAATCCCTTAAAATCATTTAAATCCTCGGAAATCTTATAAAATCGAAATCTTTTAAAATATCTTAAAACCTTATAATTCTTGTAAATCGTGCCATACCTTCCGAAATTCCAGACAATAGTTTTAGATTTAAATATTCTAAATAGTTAGGTTTTAATTTTGAATCCACAAAACATTCTGGTTTCTTAAATTCTTCGAAATTGTAGAGTATCAAAATGAAAGGCTTGATCGTTGCACACTTTTCAGTTTAAAGGATTTGTAATTAAACAATTCTGAATTAAATGCCTCCAGAATAAATTCAAAACAATGAAAAATTAAGACAATAATTTTTCAAATTCAAGCCTTGAAAATGAGCAGATTTTAGAACCAGGCATTGAATATTGCATTTTTTTTAAATTGAAAAATGTTAGAAAAAGTTCGAAATTTCAAAGACAGTTAAAAAAACACAATTTTTCTATTGAAAAATTGAAAAATTTCTTTAATTTTTAATGATTTCAATTTTAGAACTCTGAATTTTCATGGTAAACGCTAAATTTTCCATTTTTCCCTATCATAAGTTTAAATTTTGCGATTAAAATTGAAATGGTTGAATTTCGAAAAGTATATTTGAAAATTTTTAATTTCTAAAGGATTTAAATTTACCTGAAATAATTTAAGTAGTTTAAATTTTGAGATTAAAATTGAAATGGTTGAATTTCGAAAAGTATAATTGACAATTTGAAAATTGTTAATTTCTAAACGATTACATTTACTTAAAGTAATGGAATTTTTTAAGGGTTTGAGTACAAAAAAGTTTTAATATAATAATTCCTCGCGACTAAATTTTTTTTTAGTCTTAAATGAAGTTCGGATTTGTTTAAATTACAAATGCCTGGAGTACACATGTTTTTATTTTTTAATATTTCCTATTTAAAATTACTTTTTATTTAGAACGTTTTTTTAGAATAATTCAATTTTCAAGGTTTAAAATTGAAAAATTTTCCATTTTGAACAGTGAAAATAAAGGTGAATTTATTTTTTGATTTTAGAAAAATTTGTCTAATCAATTTTTATGTTAAATCATAATTTTTTTAATTCCATAAAAATTTAGATTTATAGGATTTCAAAAGCTTTTACTTTGAAATATACAATTTAGTTTTCAATTTCTAATTGTCAAATTTTAATCGTTTCGAATTTAAATTTATTAAAATTCCAAAGTTTTCACTTTTAAATTATTCATTTTTGAATGCTTTTAATTAGAAATAATACAATTTTGATTTCTTTGAATTTTAAATGAGATATTTTTGAAAATTCTAATAGGAAAATATTCTATTATTAACGTTTTGAAATTACCCTCTTTTGAAATTTAAATCTGAAATCATTCAATTTCGAGATTCTTGAATTAAAAATAAAATTGTTCGATTCTCAACGCTTTGAATTAGAAATGAGACAATTTCAACTTCTTCCTAAAGAAATTGTCCAAGTTAACAAAATTTAGTTTGAAGGTTATGAATTTTTAAAGTTTCTGTTTGTAAATTTTTTCAATTTAAAATTATCCAGTTTTAAACTTATCTCTTTGGTTTTATTTATATGGTAAAATTATTTTCACCTATGATCCTGTCCGGCGGAGACAGCTTTTATTTGATTTCCTCTAATATCGGGTATATGATGTACAATCGCATTTTTGTTATAATCCTCGTTATTAATAATCGGTCTTCCACATTGTCCGTATCCATTATTGCCTAAAGTGAAAAGACCTTCAGTCGTTAAAACTAATAAATGAGCTCGTCCTGCAGCTAAGCCTACCACTTGAGTTTTTGGCTGCTTGAGAGGCAAATTTATTGGTCTTGGTGTCGTTATAACGTCATCTTTGAATTTTTTATCTGTAGGATGGTAACCTAGAAAATTCAACACAACAAACTAATCATTCACAAAAACTAAGAAACGGAATATCTCTTTATATCTTCATATTCGATTTCATTTGATAAATGCCTAAGATAAAAACAAAACATACAAACATAATATTTTAACATATTCAAAATGCTCTCAGAACAGGGAAAATTAATGTATTGGTACCATATTGAATTCAATATGAAATGCTAAATATTTCATGTTGCATTCTCAATAAAAAAATTAATTGTTAATGAAAGACTTGAGTTTTTAAGCTAAAAAGTGGAATTTTGTAGTAAATAGTTGATTTTTAAATCCGAAAAGATGATTTTTCAACTAAATAGTTGAATTTTCCACAAACAAAGAAATTTATTTTAGACCGAAAAGTTGCAAAATGAAAGAATAAAAATTAGTTGAACTTTCAAGTAATAGAAACCAATTTTTAACTAAACGGTCGAATTAAAAAAAAAATTAACGTCAACCACAAAGAGTTGCATTTTTTAACAAATAGTCCTATCTTCAAGCCAAAAAGACGAATCTTTTAGAAAAGTCGAATTTTCAATGAAGAACTTTTCTACCAAAAAAGATGATTTTTCAATCTAAAAAGACGAATTTTCAACAGAGCAGTTGAATTTTCGAACAAAAAGAAGACTTTTTAAGAAAATAGTTGAGTTTTTAACAAAATAATTGAATTTTCAAGAAACTAGTTAAATTTGTAAACACATAGTTAAATTTTCACCCTAAAATGAATTTTCAACCAAATAGTTGAATTATCAACCACAAAACTTAATTATCAAACAAACAGTTGCATTTACAACCAAATAGCTTAACATTCAAGCAAAAGGTATGCATTTTCAAGAAAGTAGTTTAATTTCTATCCTAATAGTTGAATTTTTAACCTGGTGAGATAAATTTTCAGTCCAGAAGATCGAATTGTCTGTCCAAAAAGACGAATATTCAACAAATTAGTTTAATTTTCAACAAAAGAATTAAATATTCCACAAAAAAGAGTCGAATTTTTAACAAAAGAATTAAATTTTAAACCAAATAGTTGAATTTTCAATAATAAAACACTAATTCTCAATGAAAAATATAACAGTTAATATTTCAAACAAGAAAAGATTTTAGTTTAAAATAAAAAACAGTTGAATTTTTAAGCCAAAAGACGACTTTCTTACAAAAATGTTGTCTTTTCAACCAAAAATGGAACAGTTAAATTTTCAGTTGAAAAAATTGATTTACAACAACAACAAAAACGAATTTTCAACAAGAAAGTTAAATTTTCAACCAAAGAGATGGATCTTCAACTAATAAAATTAATTTTTAACAAAATAGTTCAACTTTGAACCAAATAAATAAATTTTTATTCCAGAAGATTCATTTCCTACCGAAAAATACGATTTAATAACAAAATACATCAATTTTCAACCAAATTGTTGAATTTTCCACTAAAAACGATCAATTTTCCACCAATAATGGAATAGTTAAATTTTCAGTTTAAAAAATTAATTTTCAAACACAAAACAGGAATTTCCAACAAAACAGTTACATTTTGAACCAAATGATCTTCAACTAATAAAATGAATGATTAACAAAGTAGTTCAAATTTCAATTAAGTAGTTGAATTTCCAATAAAAAAAAATTCAAACTAAATCGTCGAATTTTTAAACAAAAAAACTTCAACTTTAACCAAAAACAGTTGCATTATCAACCAAATAGTCGAATTTTCAAACCAAAAGGACGAATTTTCTATTTTTAACTTTATATTTTTTAATTCAACAAATAAGGTCAATTTTAAACAAAATACTTAACTATTCCATAAAAAAAGAGTTGAATTTTTAACAAATTGATTAAATTTTCAACGAAACAGTTGAATTTGCCACTAAAATGATGAATCTTCAACAAAAGAAATGAGTTTTTAACCAAGAAAAGATTTCAATTTTAAATAAAAAACAGTCGAATTCATCCAAAAAGACCAGTTTTAAACGAATAGGTGAATCCTAAAACAAAAAATCAACTTGTAACAAACCAGTTACATTTTTAAACATAAAAAAAATTCTACCAAAAGAGATGAATTTTCAACCCAAAAAGATGAATTTTCCACAAAAAAGTTGAATTTTTTAGCCAAAAAGAGGACTTTTCTACAAAACTGTTGAATTTTCAACCAGAAATGGAATAGTGAAATTTGCAGTTTAAAAAATTGATTTTCAACCCAAAAAATAAATTTTCAATAAATTAGCTTAATTTTCAAGCAAAGAGATGGATCTTCAAATGATTAAATAAATTTTTAACAAAGTAATTCAACTTTAAACCAAGAATTTGTAATCAAGAAGATTAATTTTGTACCGAAAAGGACAAATTTACAACAAAATATATAAATTTTCAAACAAAAATAGAATAGTTACATTTTCAGTAAAAAAATTCATTTTCAACCGAAAAAATGAAAATTTCAAGAAAATAGTTGAATCCTCAACCGAATAGTAGAATTTTTAAACAAACGGAAGGGATCACAGCGCAAAAGGAGCTCAAAAAAGGGAAAACAAGGTAATTTTCTCACGAAAAATGGGAAAAATAGAGGAAGATTAAACATTTATTTTTACATGTCGAAAAGAACAAACAATCTTTTTATTAGAAATGTTATATTTTAAAATAATTTTCAATGCTTTTTCAATGATTTCTGCCATTAAAGAATTTAGTTATAGAAATTGGATATACTTAGGTTGTTGGAAATTCTTTCACAGTGATATAAAAAAGTCCGAGAAAAAATAAAATTAGTTAAATATAAAATTTTAATATGTTTAACAAAATTCTCATAAATACTTCTTTCCAAGATTTGTAATTTCTTCCTTACTATAATTAATACTTTCAATGTAAATTTAAAACTACACTCTTCAGTAGAGCGTATCCTAAAATTAATCGAATCGTTTGAGCTGAGGGATAACGATTTGTGTGTTGACATCCAAAACAAGCAAGAAAAAAAAACAAGAAAGAAAATTTTGAAATCGGGTAATATCTGCTGTTCTCTTTTTTAAATTTAAAACAAAATTTTGCCTTATTTAGAATTTTTTGAAAATGTACAAAAACATGTTTTTTTGGATTGATTCGAACCTAAAATATGTTCAACTTGAACCAAAGAAACATGTTATTATTTTTTATTCATGGGAAACATAAAAAAAATGAAATCCCAAAAACCCTAAATCACAACAAATTTTTTCCGAAAAAGCAATATGACAAAATGTTTCTTTGGTTCAAGTTGAATAAATGTCAGGTTCGACATATTCAACTTTTTTTTAATGTATGCATATGACTTAATCAAAAAACCATGTTTTTGCACATTTTCAACAAAATTGTTATTGAGCAAAAAATTTATTTTTAAATTTCGTAATTTTTTATTATTGTTCACTAGTAAAAACTGAATTTTTGACAAATTCGTCATAATTTTTTAACCAATAGGAAATATTTTGAATTTGAAACCGTCCAATTTTACTGATTTAAAATTTTTGTTTCACTTTTGTCGAATGCCAACCCACAAGTTTTTTCCCTCGGCTCAAACGATTTGATTTATTTTAGCATTTTCACTCCGCCCTACTTTTCAGTGCTCTTAAACTCAAATTAAAAATTGCTCAAGTTAGAACATTTAACATTGCAGTTCATGAATTTGGAACATTCCATTTTGTAATTACGTATTACACTTTGTACATTTCAACTAAAAAGTGTTCACCTTCTAATACTTATTTAAAAATCACTATATATTTTGTAACTGTTCCAATTTTATACTGGATAACAACCTCTGTCTCCAGTTTTCACATTTTCAAGATGCTTTAAAATGTTTCAGCTTTAAAATGTTGCAGCTTGAAAATTTTTTAAAGAGTATTTATTTTTAATGGTTCACCACTTGAAACGTGTACCTTATTTATTTATAAATAATTTATTAAAGTGCTATAATTTCTTTAATTATTATTCAATAATGGGTACTCTTACTAATTTCAAAGAATTTTCCGCGCGATTCAAATACTGTATTTTCAAATATCGTATATTTAAAGAAAAAAGGGGAAAAAGGGAAAGTTTTTTGAGAATAGGAAAAAAGGGGAATTTCCAAAAAAAAAGGGGAAACTTAGAAAAAAAGGGGAAGACTGTGCATCCTGTAATTTAAAGGCTCCTGCATTCGTGTACGTTATTATTATGATTATACCATTAAGCCATTTCCCTTTCGGGGTAAGCGTAATTTTTGTAAATTCGCAAATGAAATAAATAACTCGCAGAAATTGTACTGAAATTTAATATGAGTTTAACTTTATGCGCCAAACAACCCTGCTGAGTGAAAAACGAATCTACCCAACAACAATTTTTACAAAAGTTAGAGATTTAACAACAAAAAAATCTTGTAAAAGTCAGGGCATTTCTATAACTCTAAATAACTTTCAAAAAGAATAAATTTGAAACTTTTCAATTTTAATTTGCAAGTGTTTTATTCCGTTTATAAAAGATTCTAGGTTAAAAATTTTACAAATTTTAAAAATTGATCAGGGCAAAATTAAGGATTTTTAAAATGAAGTTTTGGTTGAAAATTCGTCTTTTTGAGTTGAAAATGCAAGTATCTTCGTAGA
>CAKNYM010052860.1:278298-302574 GCA_932195095.1 Andricus curvator
ATCTGTTTTAGTAGAATTTGCATCTTATTTGGATAAAAATGCAACTGTTTTGTTGAAAATTCATCTATTTCGTGGAAAAGTTACTTTTTGTTTTAAATTCATATTTTGGTGTTAAAAAGACCACTCAAATCTTTTTTGGATAAAAATTCAACTATTTTTTTGTTGAAAATTTGTCTTTTTAATTTAAAAATTCATCTGTTTTATTGGAAATTGCATCTTCCTGGGATAACAATGCAACTTTTTGGTTAAAAATTCAACAATTTTGTTAAAAAGTCATTCTTTTTGGTTGAAAATTCACCTGTTTTTTTGAAAATTCAACTCTTTTGTTGAAAATTGAAGTATCTTCGTAGAAAATTTACTTCTTATATAAAACCCATATTTTGATGTTGAAAAGTCAAACTGAAATCTTTTTGGGTTGAACATTCAACTATTTTTTTTTAATTTAAAAATTCATCTACTTCAGTAGAAACATGAATTTTCGATTAAAAAAGATTAATTATCAACCACAAATGGAATAGTTACATTTTCAGTTAAAATAAGTAATTTTTAATAAAAAAAAAACAACGAATTTTCAACCAAATCCGGAATAGTTTTTGAATAACCCGGTCCTAAGATAACTTACCAATTTGAGAATCTGTGTTGATTCCACTGCCATAAAGAATATCATTATCCTTGGAATGAACAGCAAAAGCGGTAAATCCGTAGCCACACGTTAAATCGACAACTTTATGGGTCTCTCCAAATCTTAACCGGCTCGGTTTTGGAATGAATGAAATATTATCAACTGTTCTAACCCTATCTATCGTTCCCAAAGCCCCATGTTCCGCTAAACCCCAAACGTAAACTCTTCGATCATCTTCCTGGCCTACCGGATACTGAAAAACTAGAGAAAAGAATACTGATTTCAGCAAAATCAAAATATTCATACAAAAAAGGAAATAATAGAGACAAAGTGTCAGTAGCAGAAACTGTTATTTTTTGTGACAATAAATAATTTAAATATTACCAAGAGAAGTGCGTTATAAGATAATTAATAAAGTTTAGAGTTAAGTAAAGTAATAAATAATATGTGAATTAGATGTGTCATTACTAGGTAGTGTTTTCAATTTCGGCGTTTTCGGCTTTTTTGGAGCTAAACTTTTTTTACTTCTTCGGTTAATCAATTTCGCACAGGTTTTGATTGTGTTAAACATAACTGATCAACTGCGCATTGAGTTAATTACACAATATTTCAAAAATATGTGACGAAAATCCATGTGATTCAGGGATCCTAACCTCTTTTTTTGTTTATGTGACGAGCACATGGACGAGGTGATGACAGGGGGCCGAGGGTGACGAGTAAATTGTTTATCCGCTAGGAACAGCACCGTCGCTACTATAATGCGCGGTTTCTATTTGAAGTACGAAAATATGTAGTTTTAAATAAAAATTGCTTTATAAATAATGTCTCAATTTTTGAAATTAAATATAAAATCTGAGAGCGCAAGAAAATGAAAAGTTTTATATTTTAAGATAAAGGTACCTTTTCACGGACCTCGATTTTGAATTATTCATTGAATAAATATTTCACACGGGGTTCACATAGGTTCTTGACCAATCAGATTTGTTATAAATCAAAAAGATAAATCCTAATTCAACGAATAATTCAAAACTCACGGTCCATGAAAATACGGGAATAAAATAACAATTTTTTTTATATAAAATTAATGTAAAGCTATCATATTAAATTCAATGTGAACCGCTTAAGATTTAAAATCGCAATATATGGAACTTTCAACAAAATATTTAAATTTTCTACCAAAAAAGATTAATTTTCTACCAAAAGATATGAATTTTCGACAAAAGAGTTGCGCTTCCAAAATAAAATGTCGAATAGTTTTTAAAAACAGTTTACTTTTAAATCCAAAAAGATCAATTTTCAACAAAAACGTACATTTTCAACAAAATAGTTGAATATTCAACAACAAAATAATAATTTTAGAATAAACAGTTGTATTTAAAACGCACCAAATACTTGAACTTTCAAGCAAAAGAGAAGAATGTTTAACAAAATAATTAAATTTTCAACCAAATAATTTAATTTACAACCAGTTGAATTTTCAACGAAAAAATATGATTTTTTTCACCAATCATGGAAAAATTAAATTTTCAGTTAAAAAAAATTAATTTTCTACCGAACAGAAAAGGAGTTTTCAACAAAATACTTGAATTTAAAAATAAAAAACATCAATCTGCAACCAAAAAAGTAAATTTTTAAAAAAGTTGTTTAACTTTCAACAAAGTAGTTGAATCTACAAATAAAATGGATGGTAATTTAAAATAAAAAGCAGTTGAATTATACCAAAAAATACAAACTTTAAATAAACAAGATAAATTTAAAAAAAATAGTTAAATTTTCAACAAAATAGTTTAATTTAGAACCGAACAGTTGTCTTCAAAACTAAAAAAGATCAATTTTCTACCAATAATAGAATAATTAAATATTCAGTTAAAAAAAATTAATTTTCTACAGAACAGAAAACGAGTTTTCAACAAAATACTTGAATTTTAGAATGAAAAACACCAATCTTCAACCAAAAAAGTAAATTTTTAACAAAGTTGTTCAACCAAGTAGTTGAATCTACAAATGAAATAGATGGTAATTGATAGTGAAAACCAGTTGAATAAAACCAAAAAAGACAAGCTTTAATTAAATAAGATGAATTAAAAAAAAAATAGTTTAATTTTCAACTAAAAAAAATTAACTTGCTACAAAAAAAGATTAATTTTCTACCAAAAACAATGAATACTCAACGAGAGTCGAGTTTTCAAGCCAAAAAGTAGAATGTTTCAGAAAAAATTTGATTTTCAAACCCGAAAAGATTAATTTTCAACAAAAAAGTACATTTTCAACCAGGAAAGATTATTTTGCAAACAAGTAAGTTGAATTTTCAAGCAAAATAGTTTAATTTACAACCAAACAGTTTACTTTTCAACTAAAAAAGACTAATTTTTCACCAGAAAAAAAAAAGAATTTTCAACAAAATACTTGAATTTTAGAATAAAAAACATCAATCTTCAACCAAAAAAGTATATTTTTAACAAATTGGTTCAAATTTAACCAAGTGCTTGAATCTTAAAAAAAAACAGACAAAGACAAATTTAGATGAACTTTTAAAAAATTATTTAATTTTCAACTAGAAAAAAAATAATTTTCTACCAAAAATGGAATAATTAAATTGTCAACTAAAAAAGATCAATTTTTTTCATCAATAATGGAACTTTTCAGTTTAAAAAAATTAATTTTCTACCAAACAGAAAACGAATTTTCAACAAAATACTTGAATTTTAAAATAAAAAACATCAATCTTCAACAAAAAAAGTAAATTTTTAACAGTTGAATTCAACCAAAAAAGACAATCTTTAAATAAACAACATGAATTTTAAAAAATAGTTTAATTTTCAACTAAAAAAGATTGATTTCCTACCAAAAAGGATTAATTTTCTACCAAAAAAGATTAATTTTCTATCAAAAGAGATGAATTTTTAACGAAAGACTTGAGTTTTCTAGCTTAAATGTCGAATGTTTTAGAAAACTTAACTTTCAAAGCCGAAAAGATCAATTTTCAATAAAAAAGTACATTTTCAAACAGGAAAGATGATTTTTCAACCAAATAGTTGAATTTTCAACAAGAACAAAATAACAATTTTAGATTAAACAGTTGTATTTACAATGCACTAAATTGTTGAACTTTCAAGGCAAAGAGAGGAATGTTCAAGAAGACAGATCAATTTTCAACAAAATAGTTTTAATTTTAACCAAATAGTTGAAATTTCAACTAAAAAAGATCAATTTTTTTCATCAATAATGGAACTTTTCAGTTTAAAAAAATTAATTTTCTACCAAACAGAAAACGAATTTTCAACAAAATACTTGAATTTCAAAATAAAAAGCATCAATCTTCAACAAAAAGGTAAATTTTTAACAGTTGAATTCAACCAAAAAAAATCTTTAAATAAACAACATGAATTTTAAAAAATGGTTTAATTTTCAACTAAAAAAGATTGATTTTCTATCAAAAAGGATTAATTTTCTATCAAAAGAGATGAATTTTTAACGAAAGACTTGAGTTTTCAAGCTTAAATTTCGAATGTTTTAGAAAACTTAACTTTCAAAGCTGAAAAGATAAATTTTCAACAAAAAAGTACATTTTCAAACAGGAAAGATGATTTTTCAAACAAATAGTTGAATTTTCAACAAGAACAAAATAAAAATTTTAGATCAAACAGTTGTATTTATAATGCACTAAATTGTTGAACTTTCAAGCTAAAGAGACGAATGTTCAACAAGACAGATTAATTTTCAAGTAAATAGTTTAAATTTTAACCAAATATGTAGTTGAAATTTCAACTAAAAAAGATACATTTTTCACCAAAAATGGAATGATTAAATTTTCGACTAAAAACGATCAATTTTTTTCATCAATAATGGAACTTTTCAGTTCAAAAAAAAATTAATTTTCTACCAAATAGAAAACGAATTTTCTACAAAATACTTTAATTTGAAAATAGAAAACATCAATCTTCAACAAAAAAAGTAAATTGTTAACAGTTGAATTCAACCAAAAAAAAAACAAACTTTAAATAAACAACATGAATTTTTAAAAATAGTTTAATTTTCAACTAAAAAAGATTGATTTTCTACCAAAAAGGATTAACTTTCTACCAAAAAAAGATTAATCTTCTATCAAAAGAGATGCATTTTTAAAGAAATAGTTGAATTTTCAACAAGAACAAAATAATAATTTTAGGTCAAACAGTTGCATTTGCAATGCACTAAATTGTTAAACTTTCAAGCTAAAGAGACGAATGTTCAACCAGACAGATCCATTTTCAATAAAATAGTTTAAATCTTAACCGAATAGTTGAAATTTCAACTAAAAAAGATACATTTTTCACCAAAAATGGAATAATTAATTTTCAGTACAAAAAATTAATTTTCCACAAAAGAGAAAACGAATTTTTAACAAAATACTTGAATTTTGAAATAATATAAGCTATTACATTTTCCGTTGAGAATTCATCTCTTTTGTAAAAAATTAATCTACTATGTAAAAAATTAAACAATTTTGTTAAAAAGACATTTTTTGGTAGAAGATTCTTCATTTTAACTGAAAATTTATCTCTTTGGTTGAAAATGTAACTATTCTGCAACCCTTTGGTTAAAAATTCATGTATTTCGTTGAAAATTCGTCTTTAAAAAAAAATTATGAGACTAGTTTAAGCGGAGTAAGCCACCATAAAAGTATGTAATCCAGAGTAATCCTATTCAATCCGGAGTAATCTTAAGTAATCCAGAGTAATTCTGTACATGAAGGTAATCCATTTTATACTTTGTACATTGGTGCTATTGTTCGAAAAAAATACACAAGCGGTTTTACAGAAATAGTATAAATTGTATTCTTAAATCATAAATTACAAAACCGAAAGAGACGTTTTGCGCAATATTATTAACTTCAAAATTAAAATAATTTTTTACCCAATTTTGAAGACAAGTACGCAACAGTTTTTTTAATATCATAAATTCAAGACTCTTCAAAATATGAAAAAACGCAAAATAATAACTGAGAGAGACGTTGTACAAAAGACGAAATAACTTAGGACATTGAGACAAATATACTGTTTTCAAGCTTCCATCGTCATTCCTGCTTTTGGATCTAGAATTAAACTTCCTTCTGGTGCATATGGAACCATAGTTTGAAATGTAACTCTTGTTGCTGGAAATGTCGAATAAACCTACAAAGAAAAAATAAGATTGGTATTTACGATTTAATGTTACACATACAGGGCTTGGACTAACTTTAGAGATCGAGATTAGTGTTAAGAGTGGCATCAATTTTGGAAAATAGTAGAAGATAGTAGCATGCATTTGTTTAAATAATAAATTTATAATATAAATCACATAGGCCTCGGATCGACTATTATATCAATGTTTTGCATTTTTTTAACAATCGACACGGAGTATGTATACAGTTTCACGAGTTTATTATACATAATATTTTTTTCAGTTTCTAGGGATTCCATTGATATGTTTAATTTAGAAAGCTTTGACAAATTATTTTACAAGATATTGTTAAATATATTAGCACCATCGACTAATTAAATAATACACAAAACATAATTAATCATTTCTTGAAATTGTCTCTAAAGTCCACGAATTTGAATAATTCAAATACATTTTTATTTCATCTTCTTATACTTAAAATTCAGTGCATATTTAGGTAAAATTAATGTGGGTACTATATTAAATTCAATTAAAACCACTTCAAATTTCTAACCTTTCAAGTGAAAATATTGCATTATATTAAATTCAGTTTAAACAGCTTCAAATTCCTAACTTTTCAAGTAAGCATATTGCATTTTCAACAAGACAGATGAATTTTTCAACAAAATACATGAATTCTCAACTAAAGAGTTGAGTTTAAAAAATTACTTTTCCACAAAAAAAAACTTTCAACGAAAGTGAAGGACTTTTAATTTAAATTATAAAGATTAATTTTCTACACCAAAAATAAGATTTTTCAACGAAATATATTAATTTTCAACGAAATAGTTGAATTGTCAACTAAAAAAAATCAATTTGTTACCAAATAGTTGAATTTTTAATTAAAAAAGATCAGTTTTCAACCAAAAACGGAATAGTTAAATTTTCAGTTAAAAAATTAATTTTCCACACAAAAAAATTTCAAACAAAAAGATGAATTTTTAACAAAGAAGTTTAACTTTAAACCAAGTAGTTTTATTTTCAACAAAAAATAAGATTTTTCATCAAAATACATTAATTTTCAAGGAAATAGTTTAATTTTCCACTAAAAAAGACAAACTTTCAAACAAATAGTTGAATTTTGAACTAAAAAATTTTCCGAAGAGGACGAATTTTCTACAAAATACATGAATTTTTAATTAAAAAAGAGAAATTGTTAATCAAAAATTGAGTAGTTAAATTTTCAGTTAAAAAAATTAATTTTCAAAGAGATGAATTTTATATTAAGATGATGGAATATTCAATTGGAATATTTACATCCTCAGTTAAAAAAAAATTCTCAACCAAAAAAAAAAAAAATAGTTACACTTACAAAAAAAATAATGAATTTTCAACTGAAATTATGAATTTTCAACTGAAATATTAGAATTTTAAACCCAAAAGATGAATTTTCAACTAAAATGATGAATCTTTAACTAAAATAAATAAAATTTCAACCAAAGAGATGAATTTTCAATCACGAAGATTGATTTCTACCAAAAAGGACGAATTTTCAACTAAAAATTTAATAGTTAAATTTTAGTTGAAAAATTAATGTTCCACCAAACTGATGATTTTTCAACTAAAATGGTGAATCTTCAACTGGAATAGTTGAATTTTAAACCAAAAAGATGAATTTTTAACAAATAAGATTAATTTAAACCCAAAAAAGACGAATTTTCAATAAAATACATGAATTTTTGAATAAAAAAGATAAATTAACCAAAAATTGAATAGTTCAATTTTCAGTTTAAAGAATTAATGTTCAACCAAAGAGATGAATTTTTTACTAAGATGATGAAATATTCAATTGAAATAGTTACAATTTCAGTTTTAAAAAATCATTTTCAACAAAAAAAAACTAATTTACAAAACAATAGTTACATTATCAAACAAAGTGATGGATTTTCAACTAAAATAATGAATCTTCAACTGGAATAGTTGAATTTCAAGCGAAAAATATAAATTTTCAACTAAAATGATGAATCTCCAACTGGAATAGATGAATTTTAAATTTAAAAAAAGAATTTTTGACAAATGAGTTTAATTTTCAACCAAGTAATTTTATTTTACACCAAAAAATAAATTTTTCACCAAAAAGATGAATTTTAAAACAAAAAGACTAATTTTCTACAAAAAAAAAACGATTTTTCAACAAAATACATGAATTTTCAACTAAAAAGACAAATTTTCAACCAAAAATGGAAGAGTTAAATTTTGATTTAAAAAAATTAATGTTCAACCAAAGACATGAATTTTCAACTACAATGAAGGAATGTTAATTAATAAATTAAAAGTAATTAAAAAAAAATACATTTTCAAACGAAGTGATGAGACTTTTCAACTGGAATAGTTCAATTTTCAAGCAAAAAGATAAATTTTCAACCAAGAAGATTAATTTCTACTAAAGATGGCAAGTTTTCAACTAAAACAGATAATTTTTCAACTGAAAATTGAATAGTTAAATTTTTAGTTAATACAAATTTTGAACCAAAGAGATGAATTTTTAACTAAAATGATGGAATATTCAACTGCAAAAATTTCATTTTCAGTTTAAAAAAATTAATTGTCAACCAAAGAAAAAACTAATTTTTAACAAAGTAGCACATTTTTCAACTAAAGAGATGAATTTTCAATTAAAATGATGAATGTTTAATGAAAAAAAATGTTGTAATAAGAGTTTAACTTTCAACAAAGTAATTACATTTTCATTCCAAAAAAGATTTATTCTGAACGAAAAATGTAGTAGTTGATATTCCAAGCAAAATAAATTTAATTTTTAATTAAAAGCAGTTGAATTTAGCCAAAAAAGACGAATTTTCAACATTAATTGAATTTTCAACTAAGACTGATTTTTCAATGAAGAGGGAGAAAAAATTGCAAACTGTTGAATTTTCAAGCGAAAAGATGAATTTTCAATCAAAAAGATTAATTTTCTACCAAAAAGGACGAATTTTCAACAAAATAAATGAATTTTTAACCAAAAATAGAACAGCTAAACTCTCAGTTAAAAAATTAATTTAAAACCAAAAGAAAAATAAACGTTCACAAAATAGTTATTATTATTATTATTATAGATTAGCAGTTCGAACTCGAAAGTTCATTGCCTCATCTACCCGAGACCGCCACACATCTCTATCTTGTGCATTCTCCATCCAGTTTAAGTAATCATGTCCTAGTTCTTTTAGATCATCCCTTACATTTTTCTCCCATCTGTTTCTCGGTCTGCCTAGGGGTCTCTTACCAGTCGGTCTCCCTCTTAAAACTTGCGCCACTGTTCTTTCATTGCCCATTCTTGCTACATGCCCCGCCCATCTTAATTTACGCGCTTTCATTACTCTATTAATATTTGCTGACCCGTAGAGAGCGTGCAGCTCATCATTATGCAGTTTTCTCCACTCGCCGGTCTCTTCGTCCCTTTTTGGACCATAGATTTTTCTAAGTACTTTATTCTCGAAAACTCTAAACCTATTCTCTTCTCCTTTCGTCAGCGCCCACGTTTCACACCCGTACATGACGACCGGCATTATTATCGTTTTGTAAATTCTTACTTTGATGTTTCTAGATAGCGATCGCGATTTTAGTAGCGTGTTTGCTGCATAATAGCACCCATTGCCAGCGTGTAGCCGCGCATTGATTTCCGTTTTAATCTTATTTTCGCTAGTTATAATAGACCCGAGGTATTTAAACTCGTTAACCCTTTCGAATTTCATATTTCCGGCCATTAGATCCCCGTCTTGATTACTTTGTCCGGACCTGACGACGGTCATATATTTTGTCTTCGATTCGCTAACTTCCAAGCCAATCTCTTTGGCTTTTGCGATCAAGATTTCTGCATTTTTAGCTACCGTTTCTTTATCATCCCCTAGTACGTCGAGATCATCCGCATATCCAAGAATTTGTATTACCCCATTGAGGGTAGCACCGGTCGGATTCGCCTGCACTTGCCTAACCACGTATTCTAAAACTAAGTTAAAAAGGACGCACGAAAGTGCATCGCCCTGTTTCAGGCCATCGCGGATCGAAAACTCTTCAGATAAACTACCGTTTACGCGTATTCTACCCTTACTGCCGCTTAAGCAAATTTCGATAAGTCTAACTAATTTCTTGGCACACCCAAGAACTCTAGGATCCAGTACATTCGCGCGCGTATAATAGAGTCGTAAGCTTTTTTAAAATCGATAAATAGCTGATGTACTGCTTCTTTAAATTCCCATTTCTTTTCTAACAGTTGTCTAATTGTAAACATTTGATCGCTTGTAGATCGGTTTCGGCGGAATCCACACTGGTAATCCCCAATGATTTCCTCGGCAAAGGAGTTAGTCTACTTAGGATAACATTAGACAGGATCTTGTAGCACGAAGGCACAAGTGAAATTCCCCGATAGTTGTTACAGTTAGTTTTATCGCCTTTTTTAAAGATGGGAATAATGATAGAGGTATTCCATTCTTCCGGCATGCGTTCTGTTTTCCAAACTGCGCGTATCAATTTACAAATTTGCCTTGTGAGGCAAGGGCCTCCATTTTTTATCAGTTCTGACGGTAGGTCATCAATGCCCGCGGCTTTGTTATTTTTCAACTTCTTTATGGCCATTTCTATTTCTATATCAGTAGGATCGTTAATTAATAGATCAGCAGTGTGGATTTCGCCGAGATTACCTTCAACGGGGGCTTCGCGTACATTTAACAGTTTATCGAAATAATCTTTCCATAAATTCAGTCTCTCTGTCGCATCGGCTACTAGATTGCCATTTTCGTCCCTCATTACTTCCGTTCTACTTTGAAAGCCTTTCTTTATGTTCACAAAATAGTTAATTACAGTAATATAAATCTACTTTTATAACTAAAGAATTATAGTTATTCAACTTTATATTGCAATTAAAAAAAAATTAAGTACGGTCTCGAAAAAATTCCTTGACTTTAAAAAAAATGTCCTGACATTTCTATGTTTTTTCAGGTTTATAAAAATTAACTGGCAATTCCATGTTTTCTATGTAGGGTAGACATCCCGATTAATTTTTGTATATATTAGCTTTTGGCATTAGCAGTCAATTACGAGAAAATAATAGCATTGGTGGCATATTTTTAAAAATAATGGCAAAATAGCGGCAAATAATTTAAATAGTGGCGTTAGTCCGAGCCCTACATATACATTATAATTTTTTTTAATTAATTCAGTGTCTTAATCTCGTAATTCAAAAGAAATTTTGGAATTCCTACCTTTTGGAATTTTTTGTGACCAAAAGTCCGTTCAAGCAGAGAATCGGTTGATTCCTCGCGAATTAAACCAGTAACGAAACGAACAAATTGCTGAAAAAGAACAATCAAAATCATTTCAATTAATTTTCAAACTGTCCAATTTAGGATATTTTTAATTTTAATATTAATTTATTCAATTTTCAAAACTTCAAATTTGAAAATCAATAAATATCTTAAAAACTTACATTCTCGTTATCAACGGTTATGCCTGAGGATTCCGATGGAATTTGATTATAAGAATTAATCTTTTTCTGCTGTTTCTTCTGCATCACAATTGCACCACTATCTGAATCACCATCTCCATTTCCTCTTTTTCTCTTATCACTCCTTTCTGTAGGAATTCTGAAATCATTCAAATTGGAATTAACCTCAATTCTTTTCTTTTTCGGTACTGGCTCTCCAAAAATATTCGGTTCATCCAAAGAAGGTTCCTTTCTCTTTCCTTCTGAACGTAATTCTATCCTCGGTTCCGGTTTAGAATCATCCAAAAGTGATGCATCTGATCGAATCCATATTTTACTCGCAACTTTTTCTTCCTTTTGTGATTTTTTCTTCTCTTCTACTGGCCTTTTAAATACACTTCTCGCCTCCGATTTCCTCGATTCTGTATTCACTTCTTCCTCATTTTCGTCTGATTCGTCCATCAAATCAGCAGATGTATTTTGCGTAGGCTTCGACTTTCTTCCTTCCCTTGAAGTCGATGGTTCCGGAGCATTTCTCTGCGAAACTCTCTGGATTGGTGAAAACAATTCACGAGTCGATCTGCTTGATGATTGAGAACTTGGAAGATTTTGGGAACCTATTATACTTTGCGAGCCATCTAAATTTTGTGAACCTTGTAACCTTTGTGAAAGAGAAAATTTATCTTGACTCTTGCTTTTCGGCAAGACAGGGAAAAGCGAGCTCCCGGAGTCTAGTTTTAGTTTTTTCGTTGGAGCGAAACTGAAAGTCTCGAGAGTTCTTTTTTCAGTACGTTTTTGATCCATTGCCATGTTCGCAAAATTATCTTCAATATCGCCAGTGCTCTCCTGACTATCGAGATGAATGGAACTAATGCACGAAGGTCCAAGAGAAGAAGGATTTTCCACGAGAGAATCGGCGAGACTAAATTGTGTCTCTGGTGCCGATCTTCCATGTTCCTGAAATATTGACTGGTTCGTATCTGCTATTATGTTTTCACTGGTGGGGTTGGAGGTCACCTTCGAACGCAAATCCTGCGTATCTAGTGCATAGACAGTAGCTTTTTTGTTATTATTAGAGACAGCTTTTTTGGATTCAACGAGTAAGTCTTTGAAATTGTGCTTCGGATTACAGTGTTGTTTCACCGAACAATGCAGTACTGCCAACGATATTTCGCTGTCAGAAATCATCCTGCGCTTTCTTTTCCGTAATAATTCACCTGAAAAGAGGAGAAAATTTAATATTATAACAATGCGGAGCGTGTAAAATATGCAAAAAAAATGTTATCCAATTTTTGAAAGAATGATAGGATTGCTACAAAATCCCAATTTGGAAATTCTCTGACATTCCCTGACTTTTCTCTAATTTTTCATTTTCCTTGACAGTTGTACATTTTTCTTTCAGATATGATATATAGCTAGGAGAACAATAATATACCAGAATTTTATCAGGGATCATCCACAAATTACGTAAAACCATGGGGAGGGGAGACCTTACATTAAGAAAAATGTTTGATAAAATAAAAAAATAGTAAAAAATATGACAACTAAAAGGTACTGAATTTTCAACAAAATAGATAAACTTTTAACCAAATAGTTGATTTTTCTACCAAAAAGATGAATTTTCAACTAAAATGATAAACCTTCAACCAAAAAAAAATGAATTTTTAAGCAGTTGAATTTTCAATCAAAAAAATTAACTTTCTACCAAAAAATACGAATTTTCAACCAAATAGTTGACTTTTTAACTCAAAAGGATATCTAGATTTTGTACAAAAAAAAAGGAATACTTAACTTTTCAAGCCAAAAGACGAATTTTCTACAAAAAAAGTTGAATTTTCAACCCAAAAATATGAGTTTTCAAACACAAAAAAATAAGTTTTAACTAAAGAAGATAATTTTTCAAGCAAAAATGAAATAGTTACATTTTCAATGAGAAAATTATTTTTTACCAAAAAAAAAACAACGAAAAACAGTTGAATTTTAAAGCCAAAAAGAACAATTTTCTACAAAGAAGTTGTATTTTCAACCTGAAAATATTAATTTTTAAGAAAGAGATCATTTTCAACTAAATAGTTGAATTTTAAACCAAAAAAAAAAAAAACTTTCAATAAAGAATGGAATAGTTAAATTTTCAGTGAAAAATTAACTTTTAGAAAATAATATTTCAATTCTCTATGCAAGAAATGTATTTTCAGCCAAACAGATGAAGGTTCAACCAAAAAGATAATTTTTTAACCAACAAGATTAATTTTCTATCAAAAATCAAATTAACAGATGAATTTTCAAGCGTGCAAATTAGTTTTCTACCAAAAAAGTATAATTTTCAACAAAATACATGAATTTTAAACTAAAAAAGATGAATTGTCAACCAAGAAGGAAATAGTTATATTTTCCAGTTAAAAAATTAATTTTTAAACAAAAAAGAACGAATTTTCAACAAAATAGTTAAATTTTCAAACTTAAAAATGAATTTTGAACCATAAAGATGAATTAGCCATCAAGAAGATTAATATTCTACCACAAATGACAAATTTTTAAGCAAAATACATGAATTTTCAACCAAATATTAAAAAATTTTCAATAAAAAACCGAGCTTTTAACAAAATAGTTCAATTTTTCACAAAAGACATTAATTTTCAATCAAAAAATGGAATAGCAAACTTTTCAGTTAAAAAATTAATTTTCAAATTAAAAGAACGAACATTCAACAAAATAGTTCAATTTTCTACTGAAGAAATGAATTTTCAACCAAAAACATAAATTTTCGAGCAAGAAGATTAATTTTCTATGAAAAAGATTAATTTTTATCAAAATACATGAATTATCCAAACGAGTAGATTGTCGACGAAAAAAGTAGAATTTTTAACAAAATACATGAATTTTAAACTAAAAAGGATACATTTTCAACCAAGAAGGGAATAGTTATTTTTTCAGTTAAAAAATTGAATTTTAACAAAAAAAACTAATTTTTAACAAAATAATTCAATTGATAACCATAAAAATGAATTTTCATTCAAAAAGATGAATTAGCCACCAAGAAGATTAATATTCTACTACCAATGAGGAATTTTCAACAAAATACATGAATCTTCAAGCAAATATTGAATTTTTCAGTTGAAAAAATGAATTAAAAAAAAGGACTTTCAACAAAATAGTTCAATTTTCCACCAAAGAAATGAATATTCAATCAAAAAGATAAAGTTTCAATCAAAAAAATAAACTTTCAACCAAGAAGATTAATTTTCTACCAAAAAAGATTAATTTTTAATAAAATATATAAATTATCGACAAAATAGTTAAACTCTTAAACAAAGAAATTAATTTTCAACTATAGCTATAAATTAATTTTTAAACAAATAGTCGAATTTTTTAATTGAAAATTAATATTCAACCAAAAACAGGAATTGGCCACCAAGATGAATATTCTACCACAAAACGCGAATTTTCAACAGAAATACATAAACTTTCAACCAAATATTGGAATTTTCAGCTAAATAAGATACGTATTCAACAAAAAATGGAATGGTTCAATTTTCAGTTTAAAAAATTCATTTTCAATCTAAAAAAAATTTTCAGCAAAAGAGATAAATTTTTAATCAAAGAAAAATGGGTTTCAACTAAAATGATAAATCATTAACAAAAAAAACGAACTTTTAACAAATTAATTTTACTTTCAACTAAGTAGTTGAACTTTCAACAACAAAAAATGAATTCTTAACAAAAAATGTAATTGTTAATATTTCAATAACAACAAATTAATTTTAAACTGAAAACAATTAATTTTCCACTGAACAGTTGCATTTTTTATCAAAAAAGACAAAAATTTTACGATCAGAAATGAATTTTTAAACTAAACCAAGAAAGAGTTTTCAGTCAATAAAGAAAAAAAAATTCTATCCAAAATGTTGAATTTTAAAACCAAAGCGACGATTTTTCTACAAAACAGCTGAATTTTCAAACTGAAAATATGAATTTTTAACCAAATAATTGAAGTTTTTACCAAAAAAATTTGGATTTTCAACAAAAAAAGTTCTATTTACAACCAAAAAGAATGAGTTTTTGGGAAAATTGTTGAATTTATAACAAAATAGTCAAATTAACTTCAACTTCAGTTCATAAAAAATTCCCTAACACTTTCAGGTTGTTCCTGACATTTCCAAACCAGCATTAAATTTCCTGATTTTTCCTGAATTTTCATAATTCCCTGACCTGGTGCAACCATAAATAAATAGATTACCAATTTCTTCGTATCCAGTTTTCAATCTTTGTGAATCAAGAATGCTTTCCTCAGTCTGGTTAGATCCGATCATGTAATAAACAGCAACGAACTCATCAGAACAAAATTTTGTTAAATCGGTGTGAAGTGAAGGTTTGAACATTAAAACTTTTCCTCCTGCAAGATTTGTAAATTAATAATCTAATATTTACATCATTTCAATTTATGAATAATTTTGTAAACATGTATACCTGCTCCTATCACTATATCCTTGTAAATTTTTTTTTGCGATAGCGAGAAAAACAAAAATGTCAAATTGTTGAATAACGTTTTACGATCAAGGTTTGGCTTCAAAGATACTTTTCCTTTATCTACTATGTTTTCTTTAATCGGAAGTATGTACTCAGTAGCTTTTGGCCAATCTTGACGGTTTTCGACCGCAGCCTGAACTGCTTCCCAGTATTCAATGCCTACTATTGGGATGCATTTCACCAAAGCCAAAGCGACCTATAAAATAAGAATATATAATTTAAATCTATGATGAGAATAAGCAGGGTGTCTACTCAAATCCTGGACAAGAATTTTCTGACAATTCCAGGTATTTTAAGTTTTTTCCAAGTATAATTTTTCATAGTACGGAGCCATTCAAATATTACGCATTTTTTAAAATAATCGACTCGGAATATGTATACAGTTTCGCGAGTTTATTATACATAATATTTTTTTTCAGTTTCTGAGGATTCAATTAATATGTTTATGTTTAATTTAGAAAGCTTTGACAAATTATAGTAGGAAATATTCTTAAATATATTAGCACCTTCGATTAATTAAATAATACTCAAAACACAATTAATCATTTTTTGAACTTATCTCTAAAGTCCATGAATTTGAATAATAATTCAAATAAATTCTTATTTCATCTTCTTATGGTTAAAATTCAGTGCATATTTAGGTAAAATTAATGTGAGTACTAGATTCAATTCAATTAAAACCGCTTCAAATTTCTAACCTTTCAAGAAAAAATATTGCATTTTCAACAAGATAGATGAATTTTTAAGAAAATAGTTGAATTTTGAACCAAAAAGGCAATTTTTCAAGAAAATACATGAATTCTCAACCAAATAGTAGAGCTTTGAATTAAAAAGATAATTTTTCAACCAAACAGTTGAATTAACAACCAAAAAAGATCAGTTTTCAACCAAAAATGGAATAGTAAAATTTTCAGTTAAAAAAATTAATTTTCCACACAAAAAAAACTTTTAATCAAAGTGATAAATTTTTTATTGAAATTATGAAACTTCAACCAGAATGAATGAATTTTAAACCAAAAACATGAATTTGTAACAAAAGAGTTTACATCTCAACCAAAAAGTTTTATTTTCAATCAAAAAGATGAATTTTAAAATTAAATGACGAATAATCAAGTGGAATAATTGAATTTTCAACCCAAAATGGAATAGTTAAATTTTCAGTTAAAAAAAGTTCATTTGCAAGCAAAATGATGATTTTTCAACTAAAATAATGAATCTTCAACTGGAATAATTGAATTTCAAACCAAAAAGATTACTTTTTACTAAAAAGACGAATTTGCAACAAAATACATGAATTTTTCATTGAAAAAGATAAATTATCAACCAAAAATTGAGAAGTTAAATTTTCAGTTGAAAAATTAACGTTAAGCCAAAGAGATAAATTTTCAACTAGAATGATAGAATATTCAATTGAAATATTAACATTTTCAGTTAACAAAATTAATTTTCAACAAAAAACAACAAATTTTTAACAATTTAGTTTAATTTTAAACCAAACTGATGAATTTTCAACTAAAATGATGAATATTCAACTGGAATATTAGAATTTTGAACCAAAAAGATAAATTTTCAACTAAAATGATGAATTTTTAACTACAATAATTGAAATTTCAAACAAAAAGGTGAATTTTCAACCAAGAAGATTAATTTCTGCCAAAGAAGACGAATTTTAAACAAAATGCATGAATTTTCAAATAAAAGGATAAATTTTCAACCAAGAAGATGAATTTTGAACTAAAGAAAATCAATTTTCAACCAAAAATGAAATAGTTAGATATTCAGTCAAAAAAATTGATTTTTCAACTACAATGATGAATCTTCAACTGGAATAGTGGAATTTTAAACCTAAGAGATAAATTTTTAACCAAATAGACTAATTTCTACCAAAAAAAAAAGAATTTTCAACAAAATCCATGAATTTTCAATTAAAAAATATAAATTGCAATCCAAGAATTGAATAGTTAAATTTTCAGTTAAAAAACTTAATGCTCAACCACAGAGATGAATTTTGAACTAAAATGATAAAAAATTCAATTGGAATAATAACATTTTCTGTTTAAAAAAAAATTAATTTTCAACAAAAAACAACAAACTTTTAACAATTTAGTTTAATTTTCAACGAAACTGATGAATTTTCAAGTAAAATGTTGAATCATTAACTAGAATAATTGAATTTTCAAACGAAAAGACGAATTTTCCACCAAGAAGATTAATTTCTGCCAAAAAAGATGCATTTTCAACTATAATAGATAATTTTTCAACCAAAAATGGAATAATCAAATTATTAATTTAAAAAATTAATATTCAACCAAAGAGATGCATTTTTCAACTAAAATGATGAATCTTCAACTGGACTAGTTTCATTTTAAACCAAAAGATTTATTTTGTAACAAAGAAGACTAATTTCTACCAAAATAAAAGAATTTTTAACGAAAATACATGAATTTTCAATTAAAAAATATAAATTGCAAACCAAGAATTGAATAGTTAAATTTTCAGTTAAAAAAATTAATGTTCAACAAAAAACAACTAATTTTTAACAATTTAGTTTAATGTTCAACCAAACTGATGAATTTTCAGCTAAAATGATGAATCATTAACTAGAATAAATTAATTTTCATACAAAAAGACGAATTTTCAACCAAGAAGATTAATTTCTGCCAAAAAAGATGAATTTTCAACTATAAAAGATAATTTTTCAACAAAAAATTGAATAATCAAATTTTTAAATAAAAAAATTAATATTAAACCAAAGAGATGAATTTTGCAACTAAAATGATGAATCTTCAACTGACTAGTTACACTTTAAACCAAAAGATTTATTTTTTAACCAAGAAGACTAATTTCTACCAAAAAAAGAAGAATTTTTTACGAAAATACATGAATTTTCAATCAAAAAATATAAATTGTAAACCTAGCACGCCTCCTCAGAACCAAGTTTCACTTAAAAGAGCAGGCTCAAGTTTGTGCTCTAGAAATTATGTTTTGAGGATACCTCCTGAGTATTTTTATCGAATATGAAAAAAATCGTTAGGCCCCCTTCTAAAATAACTCGATATTTGTTGTTTTTTGATCAATTTACGTGATTTTTTGGAAAGGAACAAATAATAACTAAAGTTTTCTCTGATAAAAACTTAAAATTTTGCGTCCAAGAAAAGTTCCCACCTTATTAATATTGATTGACTTTCCCCTCCATTATAGATTTTGAAAAATGTGTGAAAGACATCAGTTTTGGTTAAATTCTACGTTTTTGGTTCATTTTACGTAATACTTCTAAGAAGCAAAAAAAGTTAATAAATTTCCGAACAATTAAAACAAAGAAGAATGTTCTAGCATTAATTTTTTTCTGAAGTTATTTTTATTTTATTTATTTCATTCTGAAGTTATGACGTTTGAAAGAGATTTTTCAGTAAAAAAACGTTAAATCTTTTACTTTTTGAATAATATATTGTCCCCTATACATCCTAGAATCAATTTTTTTTAGTTTTAAAGATAATTTAATCTGCTTTTATTCATTTTCATACAACTTTCATGTAGGATGTATAGAAGACAAGATATTATTCAAAAAGAAAAAGATTTAACGTTGTTTTTACTGAAAAATCTCTTTCAGACGTCATAACTCCAGAACTATTAATGCTAGAACATTCTTCTTTTTTTTTAGTTTGTTCGGAAATTTATGAACTTTTTTTTTGCTCTTTGGAAGTTTTACGTAAAATGAACCAAAAACGTAGAATTTAAACAAAACTGATGTCTTTTACACATTTTTCAAAGTCTAAAAGGAAGGGGAAAGTCAATCAATATGAATCACGTGGAAACTTTTTTTGGACGCGAAATTAAGAGTTTTTATCAGAGAAAACTTTACTTATTATTTGTTCCTTTCGAAAAAAATCACATAAATTTATCAAAAAACAACAAATATCGAGTTATTTTAAAAGGGGGCCTAACGATTTTTTCAAATTTGTTAAAAATTCTCAGGAGGCATTCCCAAAACATAATTTCTAGGGTACAAACTTTAGCCTGCTGTTTTAAGTGAAACTTGGTTCTGAGGAGGCGTGCAAGAATTGAATAGATACATTTTCAGTGAAAAATATTAACGTTCAACCGCAGTGATGAATTTTCAACTAAAAAAAAAAACTTTTTAACCAAAAACCAAATATTTAAATTTTCATTCCAAAAAGATGAATTCTGAACGAAAAATATAGTAGATAATATTCTAACCAAAAGAAATTTAAGTTTTTATCAAAAACAGTTGAATTCAGCCAAAAAAGACGACTTTCTCAACTAAGGAAGATTTTTCAGTCAGGTGATAGAAAAAGATGCACAATTTTTTTTAAATTAAGCGCGCTGTCGAAAAAATTCCCTGACATTTCCAGGTATATAAAAATTCCCTGACAATTCCAGGTTTCCTAGGTAGGGTAGACACTAGACACCCCGATATAACAATAATTTCTTATAGATTATATAGATTAACTATGCTTAATATATTCAAAAATTTTTTACCTTTTGTCCTAATTTGGCTTGAGGAGTTGTGAGATGAGTGATGACTTTATCACTTCGTTCCTTCCAATCCTGAACAACGCAACCATCGAGACTGTTTACAATCGATTGCAAATGTTCAATGTCGCTTTCATTCAGAGAAGAAACGAGGACGACTATAGGAATGTACATAACGCTGGAAATTTTATAATTTATAATTACAAAAAGTATGGAATGAATAAAAGGAATTACTCCACATTAAAACAGATTAAAATTAAGGAGCCGTTCAAAAGGTACGTCAGGATATTTTAAAAACTTTTTCCACCCCTCCACTTCTTTGTCATAAATCATCACACAAAAGGTGATGTCACAAATACGACTCCCCCCATTTAAGTCAAATTTTTTCTTTTAATTTATTTGATACACGCCTAAAATAGAACACGAAACATACAAAAATAATATATTATTTGTTTTATTTTTATATATAGAATAATAGGAGAACAAATTCTGTTAAAGATAATTAATATATATATGTACCATAATTAAATTCAATATAAAACGCTTAAGATTTCAAGTCGAAATATAATGCATTTTCAAAAAAATAGTTGAATTTTCAGCCAAGAAAGATTCATTTTCTACCAAAAGAGATGTATTTTCAACGAAAACATTAAAAGTTTTCAAGCTAAAAAGTCAAACTTTCAACAAAACAGTTGACTTTTAAAACTGTAGATGAATTTTCTACCATGAAAGATGATTTTTCAATAAAATAATTGAATTTTCTACAATGAAAGAATTAATTTTAGATATAATATTAATTCTCAACGAAAAATGTAATGGTTCATATTTCAGGAAAGAAAGATTTTTATTTGGAAAAAAAACAGTCGAATTCAACCAAAAAAGACGAATTATCAATCACATATTTAAATTCTCCACCGAAACAAATTAATTTTTAACGAAATTGTTGATTTTCAAGACAAAAATGCGAATTCTATTTTTTTTTTTTTCAAACAGAATTTTGACCTGAAAATATAAAGTAAAAAAAAAGAGTTAATTTTTAACCAAACAGATGAATTTTCTACCGAAATAATAGAATTTCTAAGAAAAAAAACGAATTTTCTACAAAACACATAGTTTAATTTTCAACTAAAAACGGTACATTTTCAATAAAAAATGGTATAGTTAAATTTCCAGTTGGAAAAATTAATTTCTAACCAAAAAAATTGTTTTCAACAAAATAGTTATTTTTAACCAAAGAAGTGAATATTAAATTATTAAAATGAATTTTGAACAAAGTAGTTATATTTGAACCGAGAGAATTAATTTTTATCAAAAAAGATGAATTTTCAATCGAATACACGGATTTTCAACCAAATAATTTAATTTTCAACTGAAAACGACAAATTTTTAACCAAAAATGAAATAGTTAAATTTTCAGTGGAAAAAAAAATTTTCAACCAAAAAAAGGCGAATTTTCAACAAAATAGTTGAATTTTCAACCACAAAGATTAATTTTCTACCAAAAGATAAAATTTTCAACGAAAAAATTAAGTTCTAAAGCTAAACAGTTGCATTTACAACCAAATAGTTGAACTTTCAAGCAAGAGAGGCGAATTTTTAACCAAATAGTTGGATTTTCAACCAAAAGGTTGAATTAAAAAAAAAATTATCAACCACACAGTTGCATTTTCAACCAAATAGTTGAAATTTCAAGTAAAAGGGATGAATTCGCAACAAAATAATTAAATTTTCAACAAAATAGTGAGATTTTCAACTAAAATTATGAATCTAAACAAAAATTTAACGAATTTCAACTTTCAACCAAGAAGTTAAATATTCAACGAAAAAAGATGATTTATTAACGAAAAATATAATAGTTGATATTTCCACCAAGGATTTTAATTTTGAATCACAAACCGTCGAACTTGACCAAAAAGGTGAATTCTCAAAAAACATTGTATTAGTTGATATTTTAAACAAAACCTATTTTTATCTTTAATAAAAAACAGTTACATTCAACCAAAAGACGACTTTTCAACCAAATAGTTGAATCCTTAACTATAACAGATTAATTTTTGACCAAAAAGATCATATTTCTATCAAAAGATATGAATTTTCAACCCAGAAAGATTTTTCAGCCAAGAAAGACAAAAAATGTTAACCAAATAGTTGAATTTTTTACGAAAGTAATAGCATTTTCTAAGCAAAAAAGA
This sequence comes from Andricus curvator, assembly GCA_932195095.1. Classification (NCBI taxonomy): domain Eukaryota; kingdom Metazoa; phylum Arthropoda; class Insecta; order Hymenoptera; family Cynipidae; genus Andricus; species Andricus curvator. The sequence goes on from CAKNYM010052860.1 coordinate 300,734, forward strand.
TGAATTTACAACATGATACATAAATTCAACAAATTGTTGGATTTGCAACTAAAAACGATCAATTTTCAATTAATAATGGTATAGTTAAATTTACATTTAAAACAATTAATTTTCAACCTAAAAAACGATTTTTCAACAAAATAGTTAAATTTTCAACGAAAGAGATCGATATTCAACTAATAAAATGAATTTTTAACAAAGCAGTTCAACTTTCCACCAAGCAGTTAAATTTGCAATCAAGAAGATGAATTTTCTATAAAAAAAGATGAATTTACAAACAAAAAAAACACATAAATTTTCAACAAAATTGTTGAATTTTCAACTAAAAACAAACAATTTTCATCCAATAATGGAAAAGTTATATTTTCATTAAAACAATTAATTTTCAACGAGAAAAGAACCAATTTTCAAGAAAATAGTTAAATCTTTAACCAATAAAATGAATTTTTAACAAAGCAGGTCCACTTTCAACCAAGTGAATGAATTTTGAATCAACAAAGCTGTATTCTCAATGAAAATTTTTATAGTTGAATTTTTCACTAAAACGATCAATTTTTAACAAAAAATAGAATAGGTAATTAAACTATCCGTTAAAAAAATTATTTTTCAGCCAAAAAGATGGAATTTTCAACAAAATGGTTCAATCTTCCACCAAATAGTAGAATTTTTAATCAAGAGAAAAATAGTAGGAATTTCTTATTCGGTTTTATTACTTCAGTTTGCATTTGAGCGAAAAAACGAAAAAAATCGGAAGTTTCTGGAACACAGGGGAAAAAAGAAATTCTTTAAAAAGGGGTTAAAGGAGTTGAAAGATGTTTTTTTAACAAATAGTTTAATTTTCAAATTAAAAATATAAATTTTAAACCATAAATGAAGTAGTTGATATTTCAACGAAAAAATATTTCCATTTTAAATTACAAATAATCGATTTGAAATCAAAAAAAGTTGAATTCACCCAAAAAAGACGAATCATCAACAAAATAGTAAAATCCTAAACCAAAACAGATTCATTTTTAACCAAGTAGATGAATTTTCAAACAAACAAGATGAAATCTCAATGGAAAACTTTACAGTTGAATTTTCAAGAAAATAGTTCAATCTTTAACCAAATAGTAGAATTTTTAATCAGAAGAAATAAATTCTGAACCAAAAATATAAGGTAGACTTTTCAATTAAAAAGAATTAACTTTCAAAGAAAAATACTTCAATTTTCTTATTAGATCCTATTAAATCAGTTCGTATTTAAGCGAAAACCCGAAAAAAGCGGAAGTTTTTTGAAAACAGGGTGAAAAAGGGGTTTACAGAGGAAAATAGGGGAAAGAGTGTGAAGTCTGTATTTAGATGTTTTACTTGTAAAAAAAAGAAATGATTTTAATTTTTTCAAGCATTTAAAAAATTGTTATTCACATTTATATTTTTCATGTGTGATTTCCCATTCTGTGTCCCCCTCCCCCCGCCCTGGCAACGTGACGTAGTTTTTGAATGGCCCCTGAAGAAAATAAAATATGGGGAAATGAACTTACGTGTAATCGTTCTCCTGCATCCCAAATTTAATTATGTCCAAATTTTCTAAATTTGTACCTTCGGCAGTTACCTTTATCCTTTCATCATGAGACTTGATAACCGTGCTTCCATATTTCGATCCCAGATCTTTTACAATACACAAGGATTTTGAATTTTTGTATTCGACAGAAACTGAGGCATGATTTCTACTGACCGACTTGTCCTCTCTTAAAACAATATCTCCTTGAGTTCTGCCTACAATTATTGTCGCGTTGCGTTTTAGGTATATCAGTTCACCTAAAAATTATTTTAAATAATTTAAAAAGTGGAGGATTCAT
>CAKNYM010052860.1:302974-332095 GCA_932195095.1 Andricus curvator
ATATATATATAAATTCTCGTACATCATACATTATACATTTAAATATTATATATTATAAAATATCAATTAAAAACAAAATCGGATCATTCGATAAGCCTAATTATTGAATATTCATTAATTGCATTAAATTGAACGAAAAATTGAAGAAGAAAAACTTTCACTTTAATATTTTTAAAACCTTTTGATGAAATTTTTTGATGATTGTTCGTTAGTCATAATTAACAGGTTAGAATCGAAATATTTATTAACAAATTCAAAGAACTTTCGACTTTTGAAATACAGTTATACACATTTCAAACCTTAATCCAAAAGTCAAGAAATTAATTATAATTTTATATTTATATTATATAATTTAGTTAATTATATATGTGAACCTTTCAAAATTCACATTTTGATCATGAGAGACTTCAATTCTGAAAAAATATTTTGTTCCTTGTACTTCTAAAAAAATCTCTTCGAATCTAAATGCACATTTTTATTTGTTTTGGCTAATAATTCGATGATAAGTATGAGTATTAAATATTCATTAATTATTGCATTAAATACAACTAAAAAATCTGCCCGCTGTCCCTGTACACCCCCACATTTCTGCATAGGACTTTTGAAGTTAAAGGTCAAACCATCGACAACTAAAATTTAGTGCTTGTGAATTCTCTTTTGTTAAAGCTCCTTCGGCTTTAACGAACACATTCTCATCACGTGTCTCGTGAGGAAAAAAGGATCAAAGCAAATTATCGTATCTAATTTAAAAACAATTTTGTTATTTAACGTTTTATTGTACCTTGTGTCTTTCTGTCCAAAAATTAAATTTGTTTATTTGTAATGCCATGTTTCACGATTAAAACTAAAACTACGCGTCCTATAACAAAATGATTACAAACAGATTTGTAGACCTATTTTGGATGGATAATTTTGGTCTAATCATCTTTTTTCGTATCTTGCATAGTTTGACCGCAAACTTTAATGATCATCTTATAGGGCTTTGAAAAGGCAACATTTTTCTTCTCCTGACTTTTTTCATATCGTGCGTTGTTTAGTTTAAAATTTTCATTTTCGCTGGTTTTTTGGATTTTGAAAATGTTATAACTCTGGCAATTTTATTTTTATCGAAAAAAGTCGTAAGGATAAATTGGTCGAATTTTCGAGTAATACGAATAGCCGTGCATATAATTTTTAAATTTTGAAAAGAAATGGTTTCAAAAATTTTGAAAATGCTCTACCATTTTTAATTTTTATCAAAAATGGCTGGCTAACGAAATGATCCTTTTCTTAAAGGGCTTAAAAAAGTGTGCCAAAGTTCAATCCAATCTGATCATTTTTTCAAAAGTTATCGCGCCTACAGACTAGACACCATCGTAAAAATTTTTGTTATCTGACTCAGGAGGTCTCAAAACGCGCAGATTTGATGAGAACCAAGTCAAATTTTACATAAAACCAATACCTTCTCATTAGGATGAGAATGTAAAAATAAAAATTAATTTTACTATTTTTCAAATCTTTTGATATATTTAAAGAATAATCATTTTCCATACAGTTGAGATTTAGAGTATAGAAAAGCTATTTTAATTTTGTTTCATTTACTAAAATTATTTGCAATCCTGGAAAATAACATTTTTATTTAATTAAAAAGTAAACACCTTTGAAGAAAACGTTAATTGAAATAACATTATAGGGAACTTAAAATTATTATTATAACAAAAAATCACTTCTATTTTATAATTGATTTTATCCAATTTTAGTACAAAATAAATATTTTCAATGAAAAAAACATTGCCAGAATTAGGATTTTGTGGTTAAAAACAAACCATTTATTATCAAGATTATCAAATTCAAAGATATTTAGACTCTTGAAATGCAATTATACACATTAAAAACCTTAATCCAAAAGTCCAGAAATTAATGATAAATGCTATCAGTTTAAAAAAATATATTTTATAAATAAAAATAACTGGAAAATCTAACATGCGGCAAAATAAAAACAACAGAAAAGGTCCTTTATATTAATTATATATTTAGTTCGTTCCAAAACCACATTTTGATATTTAGGCACTTCAATGAAATCTTAAAAAATATTTTGTTACTTTTACTTAAAAAAAAAGATCTCTTAAAACATAAATGCACACTTTTATTTGTTTTGTCTAATAATTCGATAAGCCTGAGTATTCAATATCTATCAATTGCATTATATTCAACTAAAAATAGAAAAAAATAAAGCCTTTCGATATCTTTAAAGAGAAATAATTTTCCACGCAGTTGAGATTAAGAGAATAGAAAAAACTATTGTAATTTTTTTAATTTACTAAAACTATTTGCAATCCTAGAAAATAAAATTTCTTTTTAATTAATAAGTAAGAATCTTTTGAAGAAAAATTAGATTGAAATAACATTGTAGGAAGCTTAAAATGATTGAAACAAAAAATCACTTCTATTTTATAACAAAATAAATAATTTCTTCCCATAAAAAGCATTGCCAAAATCACGATTTTGGGGTTAGAATCAAAACATTTCTTATCAAATTTAAAGATCTTTAAACTTTTAAAATCGAATTATAAACATTTAAAACCTTATATAATCTAAAAGTAACAAATTAATTATGAAGGCTATCAACCTGTGTTTTATTTTTATGTTTCATAAATAATAAAGTATAGAAAAGCTATTTTAATTTTTTTTTTCATTTAATAAAACAATTTTCAGTCCTACAAAATAAAAATTTTATTTAATTAATAAGTAAACATATTTTAAAGAAAAATTGGATTGAAATAACATTATAGGAAGCTTAAAATGATTAAAACAAAAAATCATTTGTATTTTATAACAAAATAAATCATTTTTTCCCATAAAAAGCATTGCCAAAATCACGATTTTGGTGTTAGAATCAAAACATTTCTTATCAAATTAAAAGATCTTTAAACTTTTGAAATCCAATTATACACATTTAAAACCTTATATAATCTAAAAGTAATAAATTAATTATAAAGGCTATCAACCTGTGTTTTATTTTTATGTTTGATAAATAATAGAGTATAGAAAAGCTATTTTATTTTATTTTTTCATTTACTAAAACAATTTTCAGACCTAGAAAATAAAAATTTTAGTTAATTAATAAGTAAACATCTTTTGAAGGAAAATTGGACTGAAATAACATTGTAGGAAGCTTAAAATGATTAAAACCAAAAATCGCTTCTATTTTATAATAAAATAAATCATTTTTTCCCATAAAAAACATACAATATATACATTTAAATAATATATATATATATATATTATACAATATAAATTAAAAACAAAATCGTATCATTCGGTTAGCCTAATTATTTAATATTCATTAATTGCATTAAATTGAACGAAAAATCGAAGAAAAACTTTCACTTTAATATTTTTAAAACCTTTAGATGACATTTTTTAAATAAAATGTAAATTGAAATAACACTGTAGAAAGCTTAAAATTTAAAAAACGAAAAATTACTTCTGTTTAATAATTGATTTTATCCATTTTTAATACAAAATAAATAATATTTTCAATAAAAAAACATTGCCAAACTCACGATTTTGGGGTTAGAATTGAAACATTTATTATCAAATTCAAAGAACTTTAAACTTTTGAAATCCAATTATACACATTTAAAACCTTATATAATCTAAAAGTAACAAATTAATTATAAAGGCTGTCAACTTGTGTTTTATTTTTATGTTTAATAAATAATAAAGTATAGAAAAGCTATTTTAATTTTTTTTTCATTTACTAAAACAATTTTCAGTCCTAGAAAATAAAAATTTTATTTAATTAATAAGTAAACATCTTTTGAAAAAAATTGGATTGAAATAACATTGTAGGAAGCTTAAAATGATTAAAACAAAAAATCACTTCTATTTTACAACAAAGGAAATCATTTTTCCCCATAAAAAGCTTGCCAAAATCACGATTTTCGGATTAGAATCAAAACATTTGTTATCAAATTAAAAGATATGTAAACTTTAAAAATCCAATTATACACATTTAAAATCTTATATAATCTAAAAGTAACAAATTAATTATAAAGGCTATCAACCTGCGTTTTAGTTTTATATTTTATAAATAATAAAGTATAGAAAAGCTATTTTAATTTTGTTTTTCATTTACTAAAACAATTTTCAGTCCTAGAAAATAAAAATTTTATTTAATTAATAAGTAAACTTCTTTTGAAGAAAAATTGGATTGAAATAACATTGTAGGAAGCTTAAAATGATTAAAACAAAAAATCACTTCTATTTTATAACAAAATAAATCATTTCCCCCCATAAAAAACATACAATATATAAATTTAAATATTATATATTTATTATAAAATATAAATTAAAAAAAAATCGTATCATTCGATAAGTCTAATTATTCAATATTCATTAATTGCATTAAATTGAACGAAAAATCGAAGAAAAACTTTCACTTTAATATTTTTAAAACCTTTAGATGACATTTTTGGAATAAAATGTAAATTAAAATAATACTGTAGGAAGCTTAAAATTTGAAAAACAAAAAATCACTTCTGTTTTATAATTGATTTTATCCATTTTTAGTACAAAATAAATCACATTTTCAATAAAAAAACATTGCCAAAATCACGATTTTGGGGTTAGAATCGAAACATTTATTATCAAATTCAAAGAACTTTAAACTTTCGAAAATCAAGTATAAACATTTGAATCCTTAATTCAAATTAAAAGAAAATAATTACAAAGGCTATTAATCTGTGTTTTATTTTTATATTTTATAAATAAAAATACGTGGAAAAACTGACGTACGGAAAACAAAAACAGAAAAGGTTCTTTACGTTAATTATATATTTAGGGAATTATTAAGTACAAAAAATTACCTTTCGGTCCTTTCAAAAGCCACATTTTGATCTTTAAGCACTTAAATTAATAATTAAACAATATTATTTGTGATTTCTTTATCAAATTTCACCACTAAACTAAACAAAATAAATCAACCGCGAAGATCTGCCGGCCACCATTTTTATTACTGCGATACATTTCGATTATTTTGAGAATCGAAGTTTCGATTCTGTGGGTGGAGAGGGAAAAACGCGTCGCCGCAATTTTCAAGTCAGAAGAAGAAGCGTTGCTTTGGAGGTTATATGTGCTTTTCTATGCCGGTATAATTTCATAAAACACGTAAAACTAACTCTCGCTATGAAGCTAGTAAGGTAAATTAACTTTTAATATCTTTCTAATGTCGCTAAATTTACATACGAGGTGGTGTTTATTCATTTATTAGTGATTTGGTACCTGAAATCGTGTGACAGACTTAACCTAGAAAACTGCCACAGGATTTTTCGAAGATCGTCGTTTTGATACCAGTTATTTTGATTTATTTGCAGATTTTTGATGAAACTCAGCCATGAGACGGTTACTATTGAACTGAAAAATGGCACACAAGTTCACGGAACGATCACAGGTATGTTTACACAGTTTTTCAACAAAATTCCGGAAACGATTGCTTCGCGATTTGTGTCTTAAATTTTTCCTACTGCTTATTTTTGAGATATTTGAAAAGAAATCGTGCTCAGAAAAATCTTAAATATCTTGGCTTTTTTCACTTTCGATTTTGCGGGTGATGTAAACAAAAGTATAGAGGAAGTTGAGTTTTTTTGTTTTTTTGACATCTATAACAATTTTTTGTGATTTTGGAGTATTTCTAATTAGTTATTAAATTAGGTTATTAACTCTATGTATTTGTCTAGTTGTCCTATTATTAACTTAAAGAATAGATTTTTAAAATTGTTTTTTATCATTTATTTTGAAATCTATGATTTATTATTCATTATTTACTTATGTTAAATTGCGATGTGGAGAATTTGTAATATTTTGAAAGACGGTACATTTTTCAATTATAATTATTAAAAAGTCTTCTTCTGTTTTATTTACATATTTAGTTATATCTGATTGTAAATAAATGAGTACATCTTTTCAAAACAGGTGTGGACGTGGCGATGAACACACATCTAAAAACTGTAAAAATGACGATAAAAAATAGAGATCCTGTTCAGCTGGATACCTTGAGTTTACGAGGAAATAACATTAGGTATTATATTTTACCCGATTCTCTGCCATTGGAAACTCTTCTGATTGACGACACCCCAAAAGCGAAAGCCAAGAAGAAGGAAGCAGCCAGAGGTTTGTTTATTTTAATGTCTAATAATCATTTTTAATCAAATTTGCTCCATTCCAGGCTTTTTTCTCCTGTTTTCAATAAAATTCCCCCTTTTCTCGTTTTTTGCGCTTAAATGCGGACTGAATTAATAGCACCCAATAAGAAAATTCAACTATTTTAGGTTGAAAGTTAATTCTTTTTTATTGAAAAATCTACTATTATATTTTTGGTTCAGAATTCATCTTTTTATTGGTTAAAAATTTTACTATTTGGTTGAAAATTCAACTATTTTGTTAAGAACTTATCGTTCTTGGTCGAAAATTCAACTTTTTTGTTGAACAATCGTCTTTTTGGATAGGAAATTTATCTTTCTTGGAAATGCAGTTGTTTTTAGTTGAAGAATGTTCTTCTTTGTTTGAAAATTTCACCATTTGATGGAAAATTTAACTGTTTTATTCAACATTCTTCTTTCTGGATAGAAAATTCGTCCTTTTAGATTCAGTATTCATCTTTTTGGTAGAAATGTCATCGTTGTTGGTTGAAAATAAACTTTTTTGTTAAAAATTGAAAATCCGAATATTTTATTTGAAACGCATTTGTTTTTTGTTGAATTTCATTCTATTTTGTTTAAAAATTCGCACATTTTGGTTAGAAATTCAACTGTTTTGTTGAAAATATAATTATTTTGTTTGAAGTTCCTATATTTTGTTAAAAAGTGATCTTTTTTTGGTCGAAAATTCATCTGCTTTGTTGAAAATTCGTCTTTTCAACTTGAAAATTCAATTTTTTTTGTTTGAAAATTCGATCACATAGTATCAATTTCATCTTTGTATAATGAAAACTCAATTATTTGCCCATTTTGCTTGAAAATTCAACGATTTTGTTAAAAAGGTTAAAAAGTAATCTTTTTTGGTCGAAAATTGAACAGTTTTGTTCTGTTTTTTTGTCTTTGTGGATAGAAAATTCGTCCTTTTTTTAACATTTTAAAATTCAACTGTTTGGTTGGAAATTCAATTGTTTTTGGTTCAAGTTTATTCTTTTTGGTTGGAAATTCGTCTTTGTAGATTGAAAATTCAACTGTTTGTTCGGAAATTAAATTATTTTGCTGAAGTTTCAACTGTTTTGTTAAACATTCGTCTTTTTGGCTAGCAAATTCAACTGTTTTTTTTTTAATTCGATCATTTGGTAGAAAATTCATCTTTTTCGAAAACTCAACTGTTTTGTCAAGAATGTATCGTTCTTGTTCGAAAATGATACTTTTTTGTTGAAAAATCGTCTTTTTGGATAGGAAATTTATCTTTCTTGGTTGACAATACACTTTTTTGTTAAAAATGGTAAATTCAACAATTTTTGGTTTAAAGTTAATTATTTTTTATTGAAAAATCTACTATTATATTTTTCGTTCGGAATTCATTTCTTTATTGGTTAAAAATTCGACTATTTGGTTGAAAATTCTACTATTTTGTTAAGAACTTATCTTTTTTTGTTGAACATTCGTCTTTTTGGGAAGAAAATTCATCTTGGTAGAAAATACACTTTTTTGTTAAAAATTGAAAATTCACCTGTTTTGTTGGAAATGCAGTTGTTTTTAGTTGAAGTATGTTCTTTTTTGTTTGAAAATTTCACCATTTGGTGGAAAATTCAACTATTTTATTCAACATTCTTCTTTCGGGATAGAAAATTCGTCCTTTTAGATTCAGTATTCATCTTTTTGGTAGACATGTCATCGTTGTTGGTTGAAAATAAACTTTTTTGTTAAAAGTTGAAAATTCGAATATTTTGTTTGAAACGCATTTGTTTTTTGTTGAATTTTATTCTATTTTGTTTAAACATTCGAAAATTTTTGTTAGAAATTCAACTGTTTTGTTGAAAATTTAATGATTTTGTTTAAAGTTCCAATATTTTGTTAAAAAGTAATCTTCTTTGGTCGAAAATTCAACTGTTTTGTTGAACATTCATCTTTTTGACTTCGAAATTCAATTGTTTTTGTTGGAAAATTGGATCATTTATCAGAAACTGCATCTTTATATATTAAAAACTCAATCATTTGCCCCTGTTGCTTGAAAATCCAACGATTTTGTTAAAAAGTAATCTTTTTTATTCGAAAATTTAACAGTTTTTTTGTCTTTGTGGATAGAAAATTCGTCCTTTTTTGCTGAAAATTCGACTATTTTGTTTGAAACGTATTTGTTTTTTGTTCAATTTCATTCTTTTTCGTTTGAAATTTCGAAAATTTTGGTTTGAAATTCAACTATTTGGTTAAAAAGTAATCTTTTTTGGTCGAAAATTCATCTGCTTTGTTGAACATTCGTCTTTTTGACTTGAAAATTCAATTGTTTTTGTTTGAAAATTCGATCACATAGTATGAAATTCATCTTTGTACAATGAAAACTCGATTATTTGTCCCTTTTGCTTGAAAATTCAACGATTTTGTTAAAAAGTAATCTTTTTTGGTCCAAAATTGAACATTTTTCTTCTGTTTTTTTTCTTTGTGGATAGAAAATTCGTCTTTTTTTTGTTAAAAATTAAAAATTCAACTGTTTGGTTGGAAATTCAATTGTTTTTGGTTCAAGTTTATTCTTTTTGTTTAAAAATTTTGGTTGGAAATTCATCTTTGTAGATTGAAAATTCAACTGCTTGGTCGGAAATTCAGTTATTTTGCTGAATGTTCAACTGTTTTATTGAACATTCGTCCTTCTGGATAGAAAATTCGTCCTTTTTTTGTAAAAAATTAATAATTCAACTGTTTTGTTGAAAATGCAGTGGTTTTTGGTTGAACTTCATTCTATTTTATTTGAAAATTCGACCATTTGTTTGGAAATTCATCTTTATAGGTTGAAAATTTAACTGATTTAAAAAAAAATTTATGATTTTGTTGAAAGTTGAACTATTTTTTTAAGAAGTTCTCTTCATCTTTTTTCGTCGAGAATTGAACTGTTTTTTTTTAATATTGGTCTCTTTGGATAGAAAATTAGTCCTTTTAGATTCAATATTCATGATTTTGGTAGAAATGTCATCGATTTTGGTTAATAGAGTTTTTCGTTAAAAATTGGACTGCTTTGTTGGAAATGCATTTGTTTTTGGTTGAAGTTATTTCTTTTTTATTTAAAAATTGGACCATTTGTTTGAAAAATGATCTTCGCAGACTGAAAATTTAACGGTATTTTGAAAATTTGATTATTGTATTTCGTTGTAAGTTCAACTATTTTGTTAAAAAATAATCTGTATTGGTCGAAAATTTAACTGTTTTGTTCAAAATTCGTCTTTTTGGATTCAATTTTCGTCTTTTTGGTAGAAATGTCACGTTTCTTGGTGTTAAAGACAAACTTTCTTGTTAAAAATTGAAATATTTGCATGGAAGTATAATTATTGTTGGTTAAAATTTATTCTTTTTTGTTTGAAAATTCGAAAATTTTGGTTGGAAATTTATCTCTGTAGGTTGGAAATTGAATTACCTTCTTGAAAGTTCAACTATTTTGTTAAAAAATCATATTTTTAGGTCGAAAATTTAATTTTATTATAGAAAATTGATCTTTTTGGCTTGAAATTGTATTCTATTTAATTAAAAATGCAACTTTTTTTGGTTAAATTTTAATCCATCTTTGTGCGTTGAAAATTTTAACTATTTATCTGTTAGTTGAAAGTGCAGCTATTTTGTTAAAAAGTCAAATTTGTGTTTTTGTGTAGAAAATTTGTCCTTTTGGATTGAAAATACATCTTTCTTGGTTGAAAATGAATTTTGTTGTTGAAAATTTAACTATTTGGATGAAAATTATTTTTTTTTTAACTGTAAATTTAAGTATTCCATTTTTAGTTGAAAATTTAACTTATTTGTTGATAATTCAACCATTTGGTTGAAAATTAAACTGGTTAAAATTGTAGTTTTATGATTGAAGATTCATCATTTTAATTGAAAATTCCTCTCTTTGTTTGAAAATTTAACTATTTTCTGGAAAAATCCATTTTTGTTGTTGTTGAAAATTAAGTTTTTTGACTAAAATGGAACTACACTATGTTTGGTTGTAAATTGTTCTTTTTTAGTAGAAAAGTCAACTATTTGGTTCAAATTCGTATTTTTGGTAGAAAATTGATCTTCTTGAATAAAAAATCATTTTGTTGGTAGAAAATTCAACTATTTGATTGACAATTGAACTATCTGTTTGAAAATTCAATTGTTTTATAGAAAATTAGTCTTTTTGTTTTGAAAGTTGCTCTCTTTTGCTTGTAATGTCATATTTTTTGTTTGAAATGCAACTGTTTGGTTGTAAATTACTCTGTTTCGTCTTTTTTGAATGATATTAACTTTTTTCGATTAAAAATAAAATCTTTATTGGTTGAAATAATGTTTTCTAAATCATTCAACTTGTTAGCTTGAAAACTCAACTCTTTTGTTGGAAGTTCATCTCTTTTCGTAGAAAATTCAACTATTTTGTTAAACCTACAATAATTTTATTTAAAAGAATTTATTCCCCTATTTCCTCTGTTTTGAGAGCATTTTGGGCTGTGAAGTCTGCTACTGTAAAAAGGATAATAATTCTAATTAATTTTTAGGAGCCGCGAGAGGCAGAGGACGTGGAGGAAGAGGAGCGAGAGGAGGCCGTGGTGGACGTGGCAGAGGTCGGGGCCGCCGATAGTACAAAAAATCTCCAAACTCAAAAGAAAAAGCTGGATATCGTGTACTTTTGTTTCAAGTTCAATACTGTACCTCAATCAACTTTTATACTACTTTCAAATAATATAATACCAAAAATAATCGTATTTTGTACGATTGACGATGTATGATTTACACATTTAAAGCGCATGAAAGAGAAAATGTCATTGCTGTATGTTAGGCGGATGCAGTCAGTGTAAGGGAATTTAATATACATCTTCTATAATTACTAAAATTGAAATTTGTATTAACTCATTTAATAAACACAGTCTTATAAAATAATGGAACAATCTGGTAATCGTAATGCCGTTTAGAAGTTAGAGAGACGGTTAGAAAAAGAAAGTTGCGGAGTTCGACGTGACGGCGTCGTGAATGAAGGTATTGTGGATCGGCTTGTACTGATTCGTTATAAACTTGATCGTTTCTTGGGCGGCGAGTCCTCCGAGGAAGGCAGCAACTGAATGGAGTTCTGCTCCACCGAATCTGCAGAACTCGTGAACGTAATCATCTTTTGCTAGTGGTCCACAACCCCATTCGCCGAGGAGTTTCGATATACATGACTGGAATTTCAATAACTTTTTAAACAGGACATCGAGGAGTCGACAACTCGACTTTTGAGTGTACACCGGTTCTCAATAATTCAAAGATTCCAAAATATTTGAAAAGATTTCAGAAAGATTCCAAACGTTTTTACAAAGATTTTGAATATTCTACAATACTTCTACAAAGATTTCAAATATTCCAAATTATTAAAATATTTTACAATGATTTCTAAAAGATATAAAATATTCCAAACGATTTCAAATATTTCACAAAGATTTCAATTATTCCGAAAGATTAAAAAAATTTCACAATGATTTCAAATATTTCACAAAGATTTAAAATATTACAATGATTTCACAAAGATTAAAAATATTTCACGAAGATTTCTAACATTCCAAAAGATTTCACAAATATTTCGACAGATTTAGAATATTTCACAACTATTTCAAACACGACAAAAGATTTAAAATTTACAAATATTCTAAGAGATTTTGATGATTCCAAACAATTTCAAAAGTTTTTAAAGACTGAATATATTTTACAATGATTTCAGATTTTCCAAAATTTCAAAAGATTAAAAAAATTTCACAAAGATTTCAAATATTCCAAAAGATTCTAAAGTTTTTAAAAATATTTCAAAGAATAAAAGTTTTTCAAAAAAATTTAAAATCCCCCAAAAGATTTCAGAAATATTTCATATATTCTAAAGGATTTTAAAGATTTCAAAACATTTAAAAATGACTTCACAAAGATTTGAAATATGTATTTCAAAAATTACAATATTTAAAACAATTTTACAATGATTACAAATATTTTAAAATATTTCAAAAATATTCCAAGACTTTAAAGATTTAAGAAAAATTTCAAATATTCCAAGAAATTTCGAATATTCTAAAAGATTTTACAAAAGATTAAAAATATTTCACAAAGATTTCAATTATTCCAAAAGATTAAAAAAATTTCACAAAGACTTAAAATATTTTATAATGATTTCAAATATTCTAAAAAATTCCAAATGATTTCAAAGATTGAAAATATTCCACAAAAATTCCAAATATTCTAAAAGATTAAAAAAATTTCACAATGATTTCAAATATTTCACAAAGATTTAAAATATTACAATGATTTCACAAAGATTTAAAATATTTCGACAGATTTAGAATATTTCACAACTATTTCAAATATGCCAAAAGATTAAAAATTTTCAAATATTCTAAAAGATTTTGATGATTCGAAACGATTTAAAAAGTTTTGAAAGACTGAATATATTTTACAATGATTTCAGATTTTCCAAAATTTCAAAAGATTAAAAAAATTTCACAAAGATTTCAAATATTCCAAAAGATTCTAAAGTTTTTTTAAAAATATTTCAAAGTATAAAAGTTTTTCACAAAGATTTAAAATCTCCCAAAAGATTTCAGAAATATTTAATATATTCTAAAGGATTTTAAAGGTTTCAGATATTCGAAAAGATTTTAAAATGACTTCACAAAGATTTGAAATATGTATTTCAAAAATTACAAATATTTTTTTACAATGATTTCACAAAGATTAAAAATAATCCAGAATATTGTAAAACATATAAAATACTTGAAAGATTTCGAATATTTAAAACAATTTTACAATGATTACAAATATTTCAAAAATATTCCAAGACTTTAAAGATTTAAGAAAAATTTCAAATATTCCAAGAAATTTCGAATATTCTAAAAGATTTTGCAATGATTTCACAAAAGATTTCAAATATTCCAAAAGATTTTACAATTATTTCACAAAAATTTCAAAGATTTAAAATGTTTTACAAAGAATTCAGAAACCTTTCAGAAATATTTCAAATACGATTATGAAGATCTCAAACTGTTTCAAAGATAAAAATTTTTTCACAATAATTTAAGATTTTAAAGTATTTTACAATGATTTCACAAAGATTTCAAATATTCTAAAAAGTTTTATAATGATTTCACAAAAATTTTTAATATTCCAAAATTTTTTAAAGATTTCACAAATACTTGGAAGATTAAAAATATTCTAAAAGATTTTACAATGATTTCACAACAATTTTAAAGATTTAAAATGTTTTACAAAGAATTCAGAAACCTTTCAGAAATATTTTAAATACGATTATGAAGATTTCAAACTATTTCAAAGATACAAATTTGTTCACAATAATTTAAGATTTTAAAGTATTTTACAATGATTTCACAAAGATTTCAAATATTCCAAAACATTTGACAAGTATTTCAAAGATTTCAAATATTCAAAAAGATTTTACAAGATATCACAAAGATTTGAAATATTCCAAAAGATTTTAAATATTCTAAAAAATTATACAATGATTTTACAAAAATTTTAAATATTCCAAAAGATTTAAAAAGATTTCACAAATACTTCAAAGATTAAAAATATTTCAAATATTCTAAAAGATTTTACAATGATTTCACAAACAATTCAAATATTTAAAATGTTTTACTAAGATTTCAGAAAACTTTCAAATACGATGATGAAGATTTCAATGATAAAAATTTTTTCACAATAATTTAAAATTTTAAAAGATTTTACAATGATTTCAAATATTCAAAAACATTTTAAAATGATATCACAAAGATGTCAAAAATACCAAAAGATTTTTAAACATTCAAAAAGATTTCAAATATAAAAAAAGATTTTAAAACATTTCAAAGATTAAAAATATTTCACAAAGATTTAATATCTTCCAAAATATTTCAGAAATATTCTAAACAATTTTAAAAGATTTGGAATATTTCACATCGATATCAAATATTCCAAAATATTTGAAAATGTTTCAAAGATTTAAAATGAAGGGTGGCAGTATATAACTAGATAACGAACATTTTTCAAAAACGAGTTTATTGCATCAAAAATTTAAATTCAATTTAAAATTTCAGCGTAGTAATACTTTTTTTCTTCCCTTCAGCATCTTTATTTCTTGAAGAATAACTTATTTGTATCGAACATTTCTTATTCTTACTTCCCCATAGCTTGGGAGTAGGTTTTTATTTTTGTAAGAAACCGAAAATTCGATTTTCAGTCGCTACCGAAAACCGATTTTCAAAACCTGCGAAACTGTAACTTCAAAATTCTTGGACGATTTACACGGAATTGGTTATTTTTTTTTAATTAAAGTTTTTTAACCCTCATTCAGAAACACAATATCTCGGGAATGAGTTTTTATTTTAACTGAAGATTAAAATTTTTATCGCAATCTGCAACCCAGCTTGTTCCAATTATTATAGGATAATTTTATAAGTATAAAAATATAATACTACATGTGTTTTGAAGCAATACATAAAATAAAAACATCAAACAATCAATAAAAAATACAACATTCAAATAGGGGACCACTAAATCACTAAACTATATCCGATTTTTAATTTTTTTAATTTGTTGACTAAAAAGGACACACTTAGGCTAGTGTACGTGTTCAGAATGTTTTTTTCGCTTTCCTGAATAATTCCGATTTTGTTGGTTATAATTATAGTTATGTACTGCCACCCTTCATATATTTTATAATGATTTCACAAAGATTTCAAAAGATTAAAAATATTTCACAAAGGTTTCAAATATTCCAAAAGATTTCACAAAGATTTAAAAATTTCCAAACGATTTCAAAATATTTTAATGATTTCAACTGATTTTACGAAGACTTATACTAGAATTCAAGAGTGATCAAGCCCTAGCACGACATTGAAGAAGAAATTTTTTGAATGAAATCTTTCACTAGAATAATTTCAATTTTTTATAAAAGTTATAAATTACCTTGAGTTTAATAATATCGGGTTCGACATGATCATCGAATTCGCCTGGGTAGGAGTTGTATTCAAACTGGAACTTCTCGATTCCTCTTAAGACGACGTAATAGACCAACATACTGTCTGAATCTTCTAGTTTTTGAGCTGCAATTGTTTAATGAATGAATAAATAAAATTCCAAACTTCGGTCATCTTCTATTTTTAAAATCAATATTTCTTATTTAAAACTCATGATAAAAAGATTTATTTATAAGATTTATATTACCTATTTCATTAGCATTACTCATTTTTGGATCATATTCATCCGCAATGCACGTTCCTCTCTCAACGTGAAGATCAGAAGCGAATCTGCAGAATACCTTCACTTCCTTTTCAGTTATAGAATCCATGGGACGTCCTAGTTGTCTGAGTAATCGAATCGTGTTTCGCCAAACAGCTTCCACGTCAGCAACCGCTTGCTTATGATACCTATAATACAAATTTCACAAAAAAACAACCTGTAGAAGAGATTCCAAAGACAGGGTTGCTACAAAATAGCAATTTCGAAATTCCCTAATTTTTCCCTATACAATTTTTCATTTTCCCTAACCGTTATATAGTTTTTACAGTCAAGTATAAAAACAATCTTACACCTAGAATATCAAAAGAAAATTCATTCAAAATGTTGAATTTTCAAGCCAAAAAAAAGAATTTTCCATAAAGCAGTAGAGTTTTCAACCCGAAAACATGAATTAAAAAAAAGTTAATTTCCAATTAAAATTTTTGATTTTCAAAGTAAAAAAAAACTAATTTTCTACAGAAAGTTTTTTCAACCAAAACAAATGAATTTTTAATCAATAATATGAAGTTTCAACCAATTAGATTACTTTTCTAGCAGAAAAGTCGAATTTTCAACAAAATACTTGAATTTTCAATTATATTGTTGATTTTTCAACTAATAAAGATAAATTTTTAAACCAAAGATGGAATAGTTACAATTTCAGTTAAAAAATTTGATTAAAAAAAGACGAATTTAAACAAAAAAGTTAAATTTTCAACCAAACAGATGAACTTTCAAAAAAGAAGATTAAATTTCTACCAAAAAAGGCGAATTTTCGACCAAATAGTGGATTTTTAATTGAAAAAAGATCAATTTTCAAAACAAAATGGAAAAGATAAATAACCCGTTTAAAAAATTAATTTTCAATAAAAAAATACGAATTTTCTACAAAATAGTTAATTTTCAATGAAGGAAATGAATTTTCAAACAAAAAGATAAATTCTCAATCAAAAAGAGCATATTTGAATTTTCAGTTTAAAAAATAAATTTTCATGAAAAAAAAATTATTTTTCAACAAAAAATATTAATTTTCAACTAATTAGATTACTTTTGTACCAAAAAAATCAAATTTTCAACAACAAAAAAGGAATTTTCCACAAAATAAACGAATTTTCAACTACATAGTTGAATATTGAACTAAAACAGATACATTTTTAACCAAATAAAATTAACTTTCAACAAAATAGTAAAATTTTCAACCAAACAGATGATTTTTCAATAAAGATTAAATTTCTCCTAAAAAAGACGAATTTTCAACCAAATAGTGGATTTTTCAACTAATAAAGATTTGAAAAACGAATTTTCTCTCAAATAGTGGAATTTTCGACTAAACAAAGATAAATTTTCAACAAAAAAGAAAAAAGTTTCATTTTCAGCCAAAAAATCATTTTAAAAAAATATATATTTTTTCAATATAATAGTTAAATTTTCAATCAAGGAGATGAAATTTTAACTAAAATAATGAATCATCACAAAAAATGTGGACTTTTAACAAAGGAGTTCCACTTTCAACCAAGTAGTAACCACAAAGGTTTTAATTTTAAACCAAATACAGTTGAATTCAAGCAAAAACTACGAATTTTCAACAAAATAGTTGAATCCTTAACCAAAACAGAGTAATTTACACCGCAAAAGTTTCATTTTTTACCTATAAGTTGTATTTTTAACCAAAAAAGATGAAACTTATAAGATAGGAGATGGATTTTAAACCAAACAAACGTATTTTCAACAAAAGTGTTGAATTTCTAACCAAGGAATATTTTTCAGTTCATAAAGAAAAAAAGTTTCACCCAAAATGTCGAATCTTCATGCGAAAAATAAGAATTTTCTATAAAACAGTCGAATTTTCACACCGAAAATACGAATTTTCAACCAAAAAATATGAATTCTCAACGAAAAATGTAATGTTCAACCAATTCGTTGAAATTTCTACCAAAATAATGAATTTTTTAACCCAAAGGACGAATTTTTAACAAAAGAATTGAAATTTAAAGCCATGAAGGGGAATTTTCAACAAAACGGTTGAATTTTCAACCAAAAATAGAAATTCTCAACGAAAAATGTAATTATAGTTGATATTTCAACCACAATCATTTTTTAACCAAAAATAGTTTAATTCACCAAAATATGCGAATTTTCAAGAAAATAGTTGAATCCTCAACCAAAACAGAGTCATTTACAACCACAAAGTTGCAGTTTTAACCAAAGAAGGTGATATTTCTATGATATATGAATTTTTAAACGCAAAAGACGAATTTTCAACAAAAGAGTTGAATTTCCAACCAAGAAAGCTTATTTAGTCCGTAAAGAACAAAAAATGCATCCAAAGTTTTGAATTTTTACGTCAAAAAGACGAATTTTCTATAAAGCAGTCGACTTTTCAAACCGAAATATGAATTTTCAACAACAAATTTAATTCATAACCAAATACTTGAATTTTTAATCCAAAGACGAATTTTTAACAAAACATTTGAATTTTCGACCCGGAATTATGAATTTTCAACTAAATAGTTGAATTTTTAATCCAAAAGGACGAATTTTTAACGAAACATTTGGTATTTCAACCCAAAATTAGGAATTTTCAACAAAAAAGTTCATTGAAATCGATTTGATGAATTTTTTACGAAAATAGTTGAATTTTCAAACAAAGTGGATGACTTTCAAGCGAAATTTTAGAATTTTCAACAAAATAACTAAATTTTCAACCAAAAAGAAAGACTTCTGAAAAAAATTGTTAAATTTTTCAACAAAATATTAAAATTTTCATTAATGTTCCACGTTCGTTTAATTAACAGAATTTATATATATCTTCATTACATAACTTTATAGGGTCTTAGTAATATTTTGTGTGTGCGGGGGGGGGGGGGATGTCAGAGCAAATCTTACGGTATCATACATAGGGGGTGGGGTGTTTGAAAATTTGATAAAAATTATCGAAAATTCCCTGACCTTTCAAGTTTTCCCTGAAATTCCCTAAACAGTTTTAAATTCCCTGGCTTTCCAGAATTCCCTGACCTCTAGCAACCCTGAAAGGTAGTTTAATTTTCGTAAAATACTCACACTTGCTGAAGGGCAATATACTTTTCTGTATCAGCGATCATATCTGGTAAAGCCCCTTTGAGTGGAAGAAGCCCATTTCCTTCATTATCTATAAAATCTCTTATAGCCTTCAATATGATCCAAAAGGAACTGCTCTGAAAAATGAAGTAAATTTTTATAATAAAACCTTCCTTCAAGGAAAAATGCCAAGGTATAAGTCGATCAATGTTCGTACTTTTGCAGTTAGATTTACACAACGTTCGTCATTTAGAATATCCATTACAGATGCAGGCACAATGGTACGTCTGATGCAAGTATTAACTGCTTTGATCGCCTCTTCGAAATTCTCTTCATCAATCGGATTCCCGTATTCGTCTCTTCTTATTCCTTCTCTAATCATTTCCCTCAGCGCTTCTTTATCCTTATAAGTACTAGGAAACTTATTATGCTCCTCCATCCATCTTTTCAGACATTTGTAAAGAATAACGACATAAGGAGTGTGTGAATGGTCCTTCACATCCAAATCATCGAGGTTTATCGCGTCGAGATGCTTCTCCAGTAATTCAAAGGGTTTGTCTAATCGCAAATCCGAAACTTCGTTGTCTGGATGACTCTCGATTATGGTATGTTCTTTCACCTGAACTCTCATATAGGCTACAAATCCTATCGATCTGCAGACGATCAGGGGAATATTTAGATCCCACAATTTCCTCGAAAGCAGAATTAGAGGCCTGAAAAAAGATCGTTTAAATTTTACGAAACTTTTGGAGATTATAAAAAAAAAACAAGAATTCAAAGATAAAATTGGGATAATACAGGGATCACAGCGCAAAAAAAGTTCATAATAGGGGAAATAGGCTAATTTTCCACGAAAAAGGGGAAACATTAAACATTTCTTTTTACATTTAGAAAAGAAGAAACAATCTTTTTATAGGAAATTGTATAGTTTTGAAATAATTTTGAATGATCTTGTTATGATTTCTGCCATAAAAGAATTAATAATGACAAATTTTTTAATATTAGGAGTTCTACAAATTTTTGAAACGAAAGATGAAATTCTTTGGAATCTTTTAAAGTAACTTAAATTCTTTAAAATGCTTTGAAACTTGACAAATTCCGTTACACCCCTTGAAATAGTTGCAATCCGCAGAAATACCTTGAAATAAAATTTAATTTGTTCCCTACAATTCTCTGGAAATTCATTAAAATCCCTTGACATCGTAAAAATGTATTAAAATAAGAAGAAATCATTTGAAAATCCACGGATACACATTAAATTAAAATTATTTATTAAATTAATCTAAAAAACACCGTTTAAATAAAATTCACGCGCGCAAAAAGCGCGATCACGTCCCTGGATTTTTATTTTCTAATATTAGAAACATAAAGTATTTAAAAATCCATAACAACAAATATTTAAATATTAAGAGTTCTAAAATTTTCTTGAAACAAAATCTCTTGAAATTCTTTAGAATCTTTAAAAATAACTTAAGATCTTTAAAATCCTTTGAAATTTGCCAAATTCTTTCATATTCCACAAAACTGTTGAAATCCGTAGAAATTTCTAAAAATAAAATTTAATTTATTCCCTAAACTGCTCCAGAAATTCATTAAAATCAGTTGTAATCTTAAAAATTAATTAAAGCAAGTAGAAATAATTTGAAATTCTATGGATACATATTAAATTAAAATTATTTATTAAATTAATCTAAAAAACACCGTTTAAATAAAATTCACGCGCGAAAAAAGCGCGATCACGTCCCTGGATTTTTATTTTCTAATATTAGAAATATAAAGTATTTAAAAATCCATAACAACAAATACTTAAATATTAAGAGTTCTAAAATTTTCTTGAAACAAAATCTCTTGAAATTCTTTAGAATCTTTAAAAATAACTTAAAATCCTTCGAAATTTGTCGAATTCGTTCACATCCCTTGAAACTCTCGCAATCCGTAGAAATCCCTTGAAATAAAATTTAATTTATTCCCTAAAGTTCTCTAGAAATTCAATCAAATTCCTTGCAATAGTAAAAATACAATAAAATGAGTAGAAATCATTTGAAATTCCATGGATAGATAATAAATTAAAATTATTTATTAAATTTATCTAAAAAAACACCGTTTAAATAAAATGCACGAGCGACAAGCGCGCGTTCGCGTGCTTGGATTTTTATTTTCTAATATTAAAAATATAAAGTATTTAAAAATCCATAACAACAGATTTTATAATATTAAGAGTTCTAACATTTTTTTGAAACAAAATCTCTTGAAATTCTTTGGAATTTTTAAAAATAACTTAAGATCTTTAAAATCCTTTGAAATTTGTCAAATTTCTTCATATCCCACAAAACTGTTGAAATCCGTAGAAATTTCTAAAAATAAAATTTAATTTATTCCCTAAACTGCTCCAGAAATTCATTAAAATCCGTTGTAATCGTAAAAATTAATCAAAGCAAGTAGAAATCATTTGAAATTCTATGGATACATATTAAATTAAAATTATTTATTAAATTTATCTAAAAAAGCCCGATTACATAAAATGGACGCGCGCTAAGCACGCGCTCACGTCCCTGGATTTTTATTTTCTGATATTAAAAACATAAAGTATTTAAAAATCCATAACAACAATTTTTTAATATTAAGAGTTCTAAAACTTTTTTTGAAATTAAATCTCTTGAAATCCGGTGGAATCTTTGAAAACAACTTAATTTCTTTAAAATCCTTTGAAATTTTATCGAATTCCTTCATATCCCTTAAAACTGTTAAAATCCGTAGAAATCCCTTGAAATAAAATTTAATTTATTACATAAAGTTCTCTAGAAATTCCTTGAAAGTTCTTGAAATCATAAAAATGCATTAAAATAAGTACAAATAATTTGAAATTCCATGGATACACATTAAATTAAAATTATTTATTAAATTTATCTAAAAACCACGCTTAAATAAAAATCACGTCCCTGGATTTTTATTTCCTAATATTAGAAACATAAAGTATTTAAAAATCCAAAACAACAATTTTTTTAATATTGAGAGTTCTAAAATTTTCTTTAAACGAAATCTCTTGAAATTCTTTGGAATCTTTAAAAATAACTTAAATTCTTTTAAATCCTTTGAAACTTGTCGGAATCCTACACATCCCTTTGTTGAAATCCGTAGAAATCCCTTGAAATAAAATTTAATTTATTCCCTAAAGTTCTCAAGAAATTCATTAAAACCCCTTCAAATCGTAAAAATGTATTAAAATAAGTAGAAATCATTTGAAATTCCATGGATATAAATTAAATTAAAATTATTGATTAAATTTATCTATAAAAAAGCGCTTAAATAAAATTCACGGGCGCGCTTAATTCCCTGGATTTTTATTTTCTAATATTAAAAACATATAGATTTAAAAATCCATAAAAACCAACTTTTTAATATTAGGAGTTCTAAAATTTTCTGAAATGAAATCGCTTCAAATTCTTTGGAATCTTTTTAAAAAACTTAAAATCTTTAGAACCCTTTAAGATTTCTGTATGTTCTTCATATTCTTTGAAATTGTTCTAAATCGCAGAAATCCCTTGAAATAAAATGTATTTTATTCCCTAAAGTTCTCTAGAAATTCGTTAACACCCTTTGAAATACCTATACATCCTTGGAAATCGTAAAAAGCCATTAAAATATGTAAAAATCATTTAAAATTCCATAAATATAAATTAAATTTATCTAAAAAACCGTTTAAATAATGCACGAGCGCGCGTTCACGTACCTCGATTTTATTTTCTAATGTAAAAAATATAGACTATTTAAAAATCCATAATATACAATTTCTAAAAATATTAGGAGTTCTAAAAATGTTTGAAACGAGTTCAATAATTTAAGAAATGTTTGAAAAAACTCTTACTTTCGTAAATGTCAATATGTTTTACGTATCTGGAGATTATAAATATTGTTAGTCACATATTGTTAAATTTGAAATAGCAATATTTTTTTAAACTTCGATTAGAAAGTCTTTATATACGAAATTTGTACATGTAAAATTGATAATTTAGTAATGTTTGAATTAAAAACGTCTAGAAATTCTATCATAGTAGCAAAAAACGTGTAAGTCGGAAGTTCCGGCGCGGGTATTGGGGGAAAAAATTAATTTGTGAATATTTGACGAAAAAATATTTTACCTTTACAGTTTTATTTATATCCTAAATAGTTTAGTTTGAAAATATTCAAATTTGAAAAAATTAAATTAATAATATGTCGTTCAAATGCCAAAATTTTACATTAAAAATTTTTATAAATTTGTGGCAAAAAATATAAATCCACGCTATGATTTTCAATGCTCTAAATTGAAGAATGAGTAAGTTTTTTTTTAAACTGAGCACTTTTCAAATTAAAAGTTAAATTATTTGTGTGTTAAGTCGTTTCAAATTAATAATTGTTCAATTTTTATTTATACATCAAAATTCAACAATTTCACTTATAGATTAAAAATTAAAAAATGCAACAATTAAAATTGTAATGTTCAAAGTTTAAATTTAGCACTCTGAAATTTTAAAGATCCAACGCTTTCCATTTCAAACAATTCAGTTTCAAATTGTTTCAATTTGAATATCTGATTTATAATTTCTCATTTTAAATGAACGAGCAAACATTGGTAAAAACTGATAGAGTTCTTTTTAAATTAAAAACTTTTTAATTGAATGTGTAAAAAATGAAATTTTTTAGACTAAAACAATATTTGAATAGTATTTGAAACAGAATAAAAGCGTTTAATTATGAATCTATTGATTTAAAATTATTTAAAAACTGAAAATATTCTACAAAGTTTTAATCCGACTATTACATTTGTTTATCTACTAAGGATTTCGAATTGAAAGTGTACAATTTTTAACGTTAAAATTTGTAACTTTGTTTAATTCCGAACAGATTCAGAATCGTTTTGTAAAATAAATTATTGTTCGATTTTTAATACTAGAACTACAGTTACATTTTTAAAATCATTAATTAATTTAAATTTACAGTTGATCAACTTAAAACACCTTTTGTCAAAAATTTTCAATTTCAAACGCTTTTAATTTTCAATTTTAAACTGTATTTTAATAAATTTTTTAATTGAAAATGTACGCTTGAAAACGAAAACCTAAAATGTTGAATGTAAACGATTTTTGAATTGCTAAAATTAAATTGTTACTTTAAAATTGTTCAATATTAAAATTTTTAATCTGGAATTTTTAGATTTTCATCGTTTGGAAATAATAGTTATTAAAGTATTAAAAGGCTTTAAATTCTAATTCTGCAACTTTGAACAATTTCAATTTATTGCCAAACAATTTTGAATGTTTCAATTTAAAATTACTTAATACTTATTACGGCTTTCAATTTGAAAGAAATTTGCAAAATTTTCCAGGGTTCGATTTCGAAATCTTGAAATTTCAATTTCTTCGTAAATATTGAAGGATTTAAACTTGAAATTACTAAATTATTAAACTTTTCAATTTGAAACTGTCCAATTTTTATTACTTGAATTTCAAAGTATCGAATTGGCAAATATGTGATAAATCTATAGAAGGGTTCAAACAAGAATTATTGAATTTCAAACACTATAGATTTGAAATGATCTAATTTGCCATGTTTCGAGCTACAATTCTTGAATTTTGAATGTAACGAATACAATTTTTTCAACTGTTAAGGCCTTCATTTCTAAAATATATAGCTTTGAGAAATTTGAATTTTATATCTAAGAATTTTGTATATAAACTTCCAAATAAAAATATTAAATTGGAAATCCTTTCAATTTGAACCATATTCTAAACAGGAGACTAACAATTTTTAAAAAAGCAAACAACATTGTAAAAGCTACTCGTTATCCTCAAAATGGTATGTTTTCAAATTTTTAACATTCTAAATTTAACAATTAAAAAAGACGTGATTTAAAAAATAAAACTTTCAAATTCAAGCCTTCAAAAATAAATAATTTTACAATAATTAGGTTTTAAAATTGGAAGTGCTAAAAGCTGTAAGGCTTCCCACTTGGAGTCCTGACTGAACAAGTTCTTCTACTAAAACTATAATAATTACAAAAATTCTTCACCAGAAAATAAATTCAATGCCATTTTCTGGTTTTCTCCCGGTCTCAAAAAAATTTCAGCTCACTTGAGCTCATAAGAATTAACTAAAAGGCATTACAAGTTGCAATTTTGAATAAAATTTTAGTGTTTCAACAGAAAAAAGGTGAAAACATGATAAATTTTCAGAATAGGTGAGACATTTAAGAGTGTGTTGTCCAAATTTAAACGTCGGCTTTTTGGTTTGTTTTCATTTCCAAGAATTTCGTAGTTAAATTTGAATGTTGGGCGCTAAAGAGGAATTTAAATTTTGATAAATTCTGAAATTAATTTATTTAATTTTTTTAAGAAGATTTGGTATTGTTTAGAATGTTTAGTATAAAATTGATATTTTTGACTTACTTTTCCAGGAGGTTCGTTGCAACGACAACTGTAAAGGTGTTGAAAAAGTCAGGACTGTTTTGTAAAATTTGTTCAGGACCTTCGTCGATATAATCGCCTCTGACGTCGGGATTTAATTCTAAGAGCATTTGTGTTGCGACCTGGGCTCTCGATTTTCCAACGCTTTCGGAGTCCAGAAAGAAGCTGATCACCAAAAAATAAAAAAATAAGATTGAACAGGTAGATAATTTATCTTGAAAATTTTTAAATTTAAATTTCACTTCAAAGATATTTCAGAGATCACAGCATTTACTAGTTTAGTTTAGGGTAAAAAAAAGGTATTAAAAGGGGATTTCATTTCTTATTTAAAATTTGTTATATCACATGGGTTTCTCGTCACTTTTGTTTTCAAATTTTGTGTTTAGCTAACTTTGGAAAATAACAATTCGGCATTTTATACTGATAAAAATACATAAGGAAAAAAATCAAAGCTTGAAAAATAGATAAACAGAATTAAAAAATGCTCATGTCTAAACCTTTTTTTAAATGAATTTTTATCATTAGATAGATTTTGTTTCCTTAATCTCATCAAATTTTTTCTAATGTATTCATTCCCGTAAAGAACCGTGAGTTGTTCAAAGTATTTTTAAAGTAAGTTAGAAGGAAACAATTTGAAAAACACAAAAATTACTATTTAAAAAAACTACTTTTCCCGTTTCTGTTTCCTAAGACGTTTTAATTTGTTTCCAATTTATTTTTATCAGTTAGAAGCTTTTCACGTATATTATTACATATTTAAAAGTAATAAAAATGAATCAAAATTTATACTTATTTATCGCAGGCTTCATAGACTTTTCCCTATTCCCCTTTTTTTCTCGTTTTTGCACTTAACTGCGAACTGAATTAATAGAACCCAATAAAAAAGTAAACTATTTTTTATTGAATGTTCATTCTTCTTGATTTAAAAGTCTATTATTATATTTTTAATTGAGAATTCATTCTTTCTGGTTAAAAATTGAATTATTTTGTTGAAAAATCAATTACTTTAAAAAAAATACGACTATTTGATTGAAAATGAAATTGCTTGGTAAAAAATTTATTTTTTGGCTTGAAGATTCAACAGTCTGGTAGAAAATTCGACTATTTGGTTGAAAATTCACTTTTCGGTAGAAAATCCATATTTTCGGGTATAAAATTCGTCTTTTTGGCTTAAAAATTCAACAATTTGGTAGAAAATTTAAATATTTCGTTGAAAATTAACTTTATAGTTGAAAATTCATATTTAGGGTTGAAAATTAAACTGTTTTGTAAAAAATGCAACTATTTGGTGAAAATTAACTTTTTTCTGAAAACTCATAATTTTGTGTTGAAAATTCAAATGATTTGTCAAGAAATTTGCCTTTTTTTAATGAATTCATCTGTTTTTAATTTAAAATCATTTCTGGCTAAAATAGCAACTATTACATTTGTTAAGCATTCATCTTTTGGAAAATTCAACTATTTGATTGAAAATTATATTTTTTGTTGAAAATTCATATTTTCGGATTGAAAATGAAACAGTTTTGTAAGAAATTAATTTGTTGGCTCTAACATTCAACAATTTGTTAGGAAATTCGACTATTTGGTTGAAAATGAACTTTTTTGTTGAAAATTAATATTTTCGGGTAGAAAATTAAACTGTGCTCTAGAACATTCATCTTTATGGCTTAAAAATTCCACAATTTGGTAAAAAATTAACTTTATGGTTGAAAATTTAACTGTTTTGTAGAAAATTCAACAATTTAGTTGATTTTTTTTTCTTTTTGACTGAAAAATCTTTTTTAGATGAAGATTCACATCATTTTTTGAAAAATTAACTATGTTTTTTATATTACCTTTTTCTTTAGTCGAAAATTAACTCTTTTTTTCATATTTACATTTTCGTGTTGAAAACTAAACTATTTTGTACAAAATTTGTCTTTTTTGCTTGAAAATTCAACAATTTCGTAAAAAAAAAAAATATTTGACTGAAAATTAAACTATTTTGTATAAAATTCGTCTTTTTGACTTAAACATTAAACAATTTTGTAGAAAATTCAACCATTTGGTTGAAAATTAACTTCATAATTGAAAATTCATATTTAGGTTTGAAAATTGAATTCTTTCGTTGAAATTTCATTTTTATTTGGTTGAAAATTAATTTTTATTTGAAAATTTATATTTGCGGGTTAAAAATTAAACTTTTCTGTAGAAAATTTGTCTGTTTTGGCTTGAAAATTCAACAATTTGGGAAAAAGTGCAACTATTTGGTTGAAAATTAACTTTATGGTTTAACATTCACACTTTCGGTTTTAAAAACTTAAACACGTTTGTAGAAAATTTGTCCTGATGACTTGAAGAATCAAAAATTTGGTTGACTTTTTTTTCCTTTCTTAAATGAAAAATTTGTCTTTATTGGTTGAATTTACCTATTTGTGATTCAAAATTAAATACTTTTTTGGTTGAAATATCCGCTATCACATTTTTGTTTGAGAATTCATCTTATTTGGTAGAAAATTCGACTATTTGGTTGAAAATTTATTTTTTTTTTTCGAAGATTCATCATTTGAGTTGACAGTTCATCTGTTTAGTTGAAAATTCATCTTCTTGGTTGAAAATTCAATCATTTGGTTACAAAATTGATCTATTTTGTTGAAAATCCAATATTTTTACTCGAAATATTACGAATTTTAAGCGCTTAAATTTGAATTTAACAATACTAGCTACAATTATTTTATTTCAAAGAATTTATCCCCCTATATTCGTGAAAAATCTTTTTGAATCCCCCGTTTTTAGAGCATTTTTACTGTCTTGTTTTTCTAATGTCTTGAAGTTCTGTGATTTTGAAAGTGATTTTAAAAGTTTAAAAGTCTTTATAATTCTTAAAAAAAGAATCGTAACCTTGTATGAAGAGAAGAAAAATTAAATCATAATTCTCGATTTTAGATGTTTTAGGGGATTTTTCTAATTTGAAGTGCAAACCAGGGAATTAGCTAGAAAAGGGGGCAACTGTGATCCCTGAGATTTCTAAGAAATGGGATCATTTAAAATTCAAAGGAATGGATATTGTATTAATAATAAAATAAGTAATTATAAGAAAATCCAATTATTTTTCCTTAAAAGTTAATTCATTTGATTTGAAAAGTCTACTATTATATTTTTGATTCAGAATTCATCTCTTTTGGGTTAAAATTCTACTATCAAGTTGAAAAATTAAATATTTTGTTAAAAATTCGATCCTTTTTTTGGTTGATAATTAATTTTTTTTACTGAAAATTTAATTATTTCATTATTGATTAAAAATTGATCGTGTTTAGTTCAAAATTCATCTCTTTGGTCGAAAATTTAACTATTTTGATGAATATTCGTTCCTTTTTTATGAAAATTCAATTTTTTTCTCTGCAAATTTAACTATTTCATTATTGGTCAAGAACTGATTGTTTTAAGTTGAAAATTTGAGAATTTTGTTAAAGATTTATGTATTTTTTTGCGAATTGTTTTTTTTCTTAACTTAACTTTTTGCTTGAAAATTCATCTATTTTCTAGAGAATTCGCCTTTTTGGTCGAGGATTCAACTATATACCAACTATTACATTTTTCGTTAGGAATTTATCTTTTTGGTTAAATTCGACTGTTTTTTCATTTAAAATTAAAACCTCTTCTTGCTTGAAATAGCAAATATTATATTTTTCGTTTAGAACTTAAGGCTATCAGTACAGAACTAGATAATCTTTATGATTCTTAAAAAATGAATCGAAACCTTGTATGAAGAGAAGAACAATTGAGTCAAAATTCTCGATTTTAGGTGTTTTTTCTAATTTGAAGTGCAACCCAGGGAATTACCTAAAAAAGGGGACACCTGTGATCCCTGAGGTTTCTAAAAAATTGGATCATTTAAAATTCAAAGGAACTGATATTGTATTAATAATAAAATAAGTAATTATAAGAAAATTCAATTATTTTTCGTTAAAAGTTAATTCATTTGATTTGAAAAGTCTACTATTATATTTTTGATTCAGAATTCATCTCTTTTGGGTTAAAATTCTACTATCAGGTTAAAAAATGAAATATTTTGTTGAAAATTCGTTTCTTTTTTCGGCTGAAAATTAATTTTTTTTTACTGAAAATTTAATTATTTCCTTATCGATTAAAAATTGATTGTGTTTAGTTGAAAATGCATCTCTTTGGTCGAAAATTTAACTATTTTGATGAAATTTCGTTCTTTTTTT
>CAKNYM010052860.1:332105-346590 GCA_932195095.1 Andricus curvator
TTTAGAACTTAAGGCTGTCAGTACAGAACTAGATAATCTTTATGATTAAACAAAAAAAAATGAATCGAAAATAGGGCAACTGTGATCCCTGAGATTAAAAAAAAACACTGTTTTCCTTACTTGGAGCCAATGTCTTCGTCGGTGATTTTTTTGCCATCGATAATCGTAAATGCTCCGATTCCAGGTAAAACCAAAGATTTCAATATTTCTGTACCCAAACCAGTGGCATTTATTAAACAAATATGAGCTGCTTCGAGAGAGGCTTGTCCATGATCGCCCCATAACCTAAAAATAATATTCAAGTTTTCCGTGACAGTGAGAAAATTGATAAGTAAATAAGAAGAACATACGAAAAAAAGGAGAAAAATAATAACAATAATGGAATATTCCGGAAAAATTTGGTAAAACAGGAGAAAATAAGAGAGTAGAAAAGGTTCTTTCTTATTGATTGAATTTTGCAATACCTTAATTGTCTGTCATATTTTCTGCTCCTTTCGGATTGCTCTGGCGATTTTGGAGCTGGTGAAGCCATTTGAACGAATAAATACTATATTTACAGTCTTCTTCAAAATAAACTTCTTTGACACCGCCGGTTCTCGCCAAGATTTTCGTGGAAATAAAATCCCAGAATTGCGAAAAATATACAACAAAGAAATCAAGGAAGTGACAGAAAAATCCGCTAGGTGCGGGAATAATTTGAATATTTTGAGAGTTGATTTTGATATAATTGTGGAATTAGAAGTGAATATTGAGGTAACAAGGACTAGAAAAGATCTCATTTAATTATTTTCTTAATAA
Organism: Andricus curvator; assembly: GCA_932195095.1. NCBI lineage: Eukaryota > Metazoa > Arthropoda > Insecta > Hymenoptera > Cynipidae > Andricus > Andricus curvator. Next base: position 332,904 of record CAKNYM010052860.1, read on the forward strand.
ATGAGTTGAAATATACGGGATGCTTAAAATTTTCGACGGGATTTCACTTTTAAAGGATTTTTGATTTTACCGCCAAAGCGCTGGCGTCGTTTTTCATATTAAATGCGGAAAATTCAAATATATGTGAGAATAAAACAGGATTCGTTTTTTTCTTTAAAGAAGGTATAAATTGTGAATTCTTTCTTTAACTGGAATTTTTTTCGATTTCTCGCTGGTCGAGTTACAGCCTGTTCTTCGGGTTTTATTTTTAGATTTTTTTTTTCATTTATGTGTAGTTTAAATCTAAAACGAATTTTTTAACAATATTTTTATAAGCGAAAAGTTTGTAAGAATAATATGTCAAATTCCATTTTAATTTGTTTGTAATTTTTAAAATTTTTATAAGATGGCCTTTCAATTTCTTCATTAAAAAGTGCTAGAATCGCCTTAAATATAATTTTAACAAAACAAAAGAAGTAATGGAATGGAACTTTATTTATGAAAACAATTTAGCAATTTATTATTGGTGAAACAATTTCGTTTTTCTAAAACTGTTCCGTATTAATGTACAAATAACGTTCAATTAAATAAATATTTTGAAAAATTGAATATAACAATTGTTATAAACACTTTTTGCTGCAAAATATTAAAATTTGATGTTTTTTTCAGATTTTAGCGCCAAAGCGCTGGCGTCGTTTTTCATTTTAAAGGCGGAAAATTCAAATATATGTGAGAATAAAACAGGATTAATTTTTTTCTCTGAAGAAGGTATAAATTGAGGAAGTCAGTTTCCAAATATTGCAGTTTTGTTGTTTTTTAATGGAAAGGGGTGAATTTGAAAGTAAATTCTTTCTTTAACTGGAATTTTTTTCGATTTCTCGCTGGTCGAGTTACAACCTGTTCTCCGGATTTTTATTTTTATATTTTTACTTTCATTTATGTGTAGTTTGAATCCAAAACGAATTTTTTAACAATATTTTTATGATCGAAAAGTTTGTAAGAATAATATGTCCAATTCCATTTTTTTTTGTTTGTAATTTTTTAAATTGTTATAAGATGGCCTTTCAGTATCTTGATTAAAAAGTGCTAGAATCGTTTCAAATACAATTTTAACAAAATAAAAGAAGTAATGGAATGGAACTTAATTTATGAAAACAAATTAGCAATTTATTATTGGTGAAAAAATTTCCTTTTGCTAAACCTGCTTCGTATTAATGTACAAATAACGTTCAATCCAATAAATATTTAAAAAAATTAAAAATGACAATTTTTATAAACACTTTCTGCTGCAAAATATTAAAATTTGATGTTTTTTTTCTTCAGATTTCGATTTTCTTTAATTGCCTAAATTGCTACAGACATTCCTAAAAATAATAAACCTTTGATAACATTTGGTAAAATGTAACGATTTAAATATTTATGAACAATTAAGATGAACAAATTCAAAATTTTGACAATTTCACGCAGAAAAAAATCGGCTTTTATACCAAAATATCTTGAGACTGAGTTGATAATTATAATTAATAACTATGATAAATTGTTTATAAAAATATTTGATAATACATTATTATTAATATTCTTGTCTAAATTAGGGGCTCAACTTCCAGGAAGGTACTCCAGGTGTCCATCGCCGATTTGATTCTCCCTGATATACGTAGTAGTACTCGAAAAACTAAGCGATACGTATTTTTTTTTATCTGCGGAAAAACACTTTAAGGGGGTGAAACAGCCCCTCAAAGATAGGGGCCGCAAGTGTCGATTGTATAGTTTTGTGTATAAAAACAAAATTGATTTCGATCAAACCTACTGGAAAAGTTTCCTCGTGATGAAAGATGAATAACGTAATTTTCTCAACAAAAAAAAAATGAAGGGGGTAAACCACCCCTACACATTTTTAAAGTTGTGCTGAAAATTGCTGAATTCATAGGAGAAAAATGTTAAAAATATATATTTTGCACTTGGGACCAAAATAAAGTTGACTTGTTTCGCCAAACAATTTAAAAAAAATTAATGGTCGTAGCTACCCCTAAACACTTTTTAGTTGGTGTCTATGGTGATATATACTTTCTATACACAAAGACGAGTGGGAAAATAGTTTTATAACGAAGGAAGTAAAATAGAGTCCATCCAACGTGAATAAAAAATTGGGCAAGGGTAAACCACCTCCCAATTATGAAGAAAATTGCAAAATAAGTCTGAAATCGAGCAAAAAAATCCGAAGAAAATACGTGATGCACAAAAAAGAGGATGAAAGTATTTATGTATTTTTAAGAAAACAAGAACATTGAAGAGGGTAACTACCCCCAAATTGTTTCACAAATTAACCTTGATAATTAAATGTTATGCGCATATTATATCCCCTGCTCATTGCAGCCAGGCGCCAAATATTTATAAAACAAACACTAGTACACAATAAGATTCGTTTTCACTCGAGAAATGCCAAGACCTGACCGGCGACGCGCGCGTGCCAGACGACTGGAGGTTCATGTCTTGCCCGCGTGGAGCGCTATATCACAGGTTCAATCTATCATTTGGCGTCACTGGTAGAATCAGTAGCGCTATTTTAGTTGAATCACTTACTGGTTCGTTCAGTCAAAGTGGAAAAATTACTGGTTCACCAGTGATAATTCAAAATACTGATTCAACCAGTGACAATTTCACTGGTTCAGTTTAAGAGAGCGGAACGGGGACTCACATTCATCCAGAAAACCAGGAACATCAGAATCCCTAACCCAAAGAAGCAGAGACCAACAAACTTGACAGGAATCGCAGAATAAACCAAAAATCATCAAGCAGAACGGTAAGATAACCAAAAAATTTTCCAATTCCGATATTATACATGAAAATAAAAAGTCAATATTTTTTTATTAATTATTAAAATTAATAATATTCATATTCAGTCTGAGGGCCCTGCCTCGGGCCACACATGCGCATCTCTGTAAACTAAAAAAAAAATAAATAAAAATAAAAAATAATAAAAAAATAAACGACCTTATTTCTTTTATAATGGATATGGTTTATTCATAAAATAAAACAGAGATGCTCGGAGAAGATTTTTATTCAAAATTATTCACTTAACACTCTAGTCCAAAGTAATCTTTGGACGATTTGAACTTTTTCCTTGCGACAAAAAAACTCACCGCTTTTATCTACATTAAAATTAAATTTAATGCCGTAAAAATACTTTTCAAAAAGAAAATTAAATAGACTTCTTCTTTTGCAAGTTCTTCGTTTCTTATACTGGATTTTTCCACAATTTCTCCGTTTTTTCCGAGTTAGTTTCCAATCGTTAGCCATGGCTGTGAAACCCCGATAATATATGTTTGACCGGGGAAAATTTGGATTTTCTGTTAACATTTTTTCAGTTGTCTCCTGATGTGGAAAAATCGTTGAAAAATATACAAATTGTTTGAACGTGCCCAAATGTATACGTCTTACAATTTAATTTAGATTTTTCACTAATATTTTAATATTCACTGTTGCTTTTAAACAAAACTTTTCAACATTTCTACAGGTATGAAAATGAAGCTGAATCCTTTGAATGTTATAAATTTACTGCTTGCTACATTCCAAACATTAAATATAAAAGAAACTCCGACAAACGATAAGGAAATTGACCTAAAGGATCATTTTGAAGCAATTTTGTTGGATGTCATGGAAGAATTTAACGGGGTGAGATGATGATTGAAGATTCGTTAGATTTTCAAGAACCTTTTAAAAATGCAGATGCACAAATCATAGAGGATGATGTTCGACACCATATTCCTGATTCGCCTTTTTCACCTACCGATAGATGCACAAAAGATGAGGAAGAACTATCATACGACTATAAATTAAGAGCAGTCGAATACTGGAGAAGTGGAAAGGAGAAAAATCTAAGTCTTGAGAGTGTACAGAAAAATTCAGAAAACTTCTTTCAGTAAAACAATTAAGACGTTGGGCCCATACTCTCCATAAAGGCGGTACTTATAGAGAAAAAGTTGCTAGGATATGTGACATTACATTAGAAAAGTTCAAAAAAGCAGTTGATAACGGGCTAATTGTTCACGATAAAGACATACGCAGATGGTTATTACAACCCTGCAAGAAACGTAAAATTCAAAAGTATTGTTTCGCATTCACGATTTGTTTCCGTGAAGTCTTTTATGTGTCAGCTTCGCATTGGAGGTTAGCCGAAAACGTTTAAATGCGATACTTCTTATATAACATTAAATTCCTGAATGCGTTTGAATACGAAAGATAAAAATTTTTGCACGCAATGCTTTTTAACGCGAGACTTCACATTCGTTTTAATGCTTTCTAATGCGACCGAATGAGAGAAAATTTCAGAGCGAAATGAAAACTTTTTAAATCGAGAGTTCGCATTACTTTGAATCCTTTTGCAAGCGAAAAAATGAGACACATCTTTTGAGCGAGGTAAAAACTTTTCAATGCGAAAGTTCGCATGTGTTTAAATACTTTTGAATGCGATAGAATGAGACGAAATTTGTTATTGAGTGAAAACTTTTTAATGCGAAATGTCGCATTGGTTTAAATTTTGCAAATTCCAAAAGTTATTGGAATACTTTTGAATGCGTAACCGCGGATTAAAGTTTTATTTAATATTTTATAAAGTGTTTATTTATTAATATTTATATATTTATTTTACATTTTTTAAAAAAAGTTTTACAATAAACAGGAACCGCTTGATTACTTTTATACTTTTAAATGCAGAAGATCCACAAATGCCATCTCGCATTCGGCGTCTTGAAGTTTAATGCGAACCAATACTTTGTAATACGAATCATCGACACTGCCGTTTCGCATTCAGCGTGATGAAGTGTAATGCGAACCAGTACGAACTAATATGTACTTTTAAAATCTTTTTTTCGGAACCGAAAACAGAATTGAATCGCATTCAAAATGTTTTAATACATTTTAATTTTTAAAACATTTTAATACTTTTCAATACGACGTTTTTTGCAGGGAAGTCCAAAAAGAGGTTAGCCATGAAGATTTTCGCTTCCGCGCTTCTCGAACATGGCTTGCTATATTTAAAAACAAACATAGAATAGTTTGCAGAAAAATAAACAAGTTTGTTACTAGAAAGACTTTGGAAAATGCCGATGAGTTAAAAATGGAGACAGATGAATTTGTAGCCAGTATGAAGCAAGAGATAGCAAATGTTGGAGTACAGAATGTTTATAATTCGGGCCAATGTGGTTTTCAATTGAAAATTAATTCCGGGAGAACTTTGGCTATTAAAGGAGAAAAAAGGTGGAATGCGTTGTCCATGTCTATTTTGTCCACGACATACAATTACGCTATCCAACCACTAATATCTGCTGACGGGAAGCTTCTTTCACCTCTATTTCTAGTTCTAAAAGAACCGAGCAGAAAATTTGGACCAATTGTAGATAGGACATTATAATGTTTATTATAATAAATATATTTAGGCCGAGTGATGTGTACGTAGATGCTTCAAAATCGGGAAAACTTACCTCAGGTAACATTACATTATCTACTTCTATTAAAAATGGTATGAAGGCAAGAGTAATTGGTTTTATTATTTGCAGATCACTTCAAGACTTGTTTGGAGAAAATTTATTTTCCAAATGTAGGACCAAATAGCGTTTTACTCCTTGATTCATGGACTGGTCATTGCCCAACTAGTAGAAGAAGCAACACCCTCCGAATTATTCCAACAGGAACAACAGGGAAAATTCAACCTTCAGATGTATTTGGGTCACTTTTCCGATTCTGTTATGTTGATGAATTACGATATCAATTTACATATCAGGAATAATATTATTAAGCTTCAGTCTTTGGTGCATAATCAATTAACCGCGCCAAGATATACTAATCTTTTTAAATATTCATTGTAAAAAAGCTTCGGCGATTCCTTTAAAACACATTGTGACATATTATGTTGTACGAGTATCGCTGTAATTCGATGTTCGTGCAGTGTAAGAAATCATTATGTTTTAAACACTTTTATGACGAATATCATTATTGTTCAAAGTTTGAAGAATAAATCTTCGATATACTGTCGAGAACTCAAAATATTGTAAATTTGACCTGAACGTACTATTTTTGTCTATAAAATATGTATACTTTTCAATGATTTTAATGATTTTTTTGTGTAAATATAGTTTAGGGGTAGTTACCCTCTTCAATGCTCTTTTTCTCTAAAAAATACATGAATACCTTCATCCTCTTTTTTGTGTGCAACACGTATTTTCTTCGGATTTTTTTGCTCGATTTTAGACTTAATTTGCAATTTTCTACATAATTGGGGGTTGGTTTAGCCCCGCCTAATTTTTTTATTCATGTTGGACGGACTCTATTTTACTTCCTTCGTTTTAAAACTATTTTCCCAATTGCCTTTGTGTATGGAAAGTATATATTATCATAGATATAAAGTAAAAAATGTTTAGGGGTAGCTACCCCCATTATTTTATAATAATTTTTTAACTTACAATGTAACTATTCCACTATTGGTTAAAAATTATTTTTTTTTATTGAAAATTGATCTTTTTAGTTCAAAATTCATGTATTTTGTGAAGAATTAGTTTTTTTTTTAATGAATCTTCTTGGTTAAAAATTCAGTATTTTTGGGTAAAAATGCAATCGTTTGGGTCTATATTAAATTTATTTGCTGGTTGAGGATTCAACAGTTTGGTAGAAAATTAACCTATTCATTTGAGAATTAACTTCTTTGTTAAAAATTTACGTTTCTGGTATAAATTTAAGTATCCGGTTAAAAAGGAAAGTAACTTTTTGGTGGAAAATTAACTTTTAAGTTGAAAATTAATCTTCTTGCTTGAAACCCCATCTTTTTGGTTAAAAATTTAATTATTTGGTTGAAAAAAAATATTTTTTTAGTTAAAAATTCAACTATTTGTTTTAAAGTTGAACCAGTTTGTTAAAAATTCATAATTTTTCAAGATTCACATCTTTTTTTTTCTAACTTGAACTTTTTCGTTGAAATTTCGTCTTTTTTATTTTATAGAAATTAATTTTTTCAACCTAAAGTTTCACTATTCCATTTTTGGTTAAAAATTTATCTATTATGAGTTTAAAAGTCATGTATTTTGTCGAAAATTCGTCTTTTTTCGTCGAAAATTAATCTTTTTGGTTGAAAATTCATCCTTTTTGGTGAAAAATGCATGTTTTTGGTTTTAATTTTATTACTTGGTGAAAAATTAAACTATTATTATGAAAATTTAATTTTCGGTTTGAAAATTCAACCGTTTTGTAAATAATTCGTCATTTTGGCTTTTATATTCAACAATTTTTTTGAAAATTGATGTATTTTGTTGAAAATTCGCGTTTTTTGGTAGAAAACTAATCTTCTTGCTGGGAAATTTATCTTTTTGGTTACAAACTTAATTATCTGGTTAAAAATTCATAATTGAGTAGTTGAAGATTCAACTATTCGTTTTAAAGTTGAACCAGTTTGTCAGAAATTCATATTTTTCAAGATTCACCTCTTTTTCTTTTAAATTGAACTTTTTTGTTGAAATTTCGTCTTTTTTATTTAATAAAAATTAATTTTTTCAACCTAAAGTTTCACTATTCCATTTTTGGTATAAATTTATCTATTATAAGTTTAAAAGTCATGTATTTTGTTGAAAATTCGTCTTTTTTCGTCGAAAATTAATCTTTTTAGTTGAAAATTCAGTATTTTTGGTAAAAAATGCAATCGTTTGGGTCTATATAAAATTGATTTGGTTGAGGATTCAAAAGTTTGGTAGAAAATTAAACGAATCATTTGAGAATTAACTTCTTTGTTAACAATTTACATTTCTGGTATAAATTTCAGTATTTGTTAAAAAATTAAAGTAACTTTTTGGTGGAAAATCAACTTTTCAGTTGAAAATCAATCTTCTTGCTTGAAACGCCATCTTTTTGGTTAAAAATTTAATTATTTGGTTAAAAAAAAATATTTTTTTAGTCAAAAATTCAACTATTTGTTTTAAAGTTCAACCAGTTTGTTAAAAATTCATAATTTTTCAAGATTCACCTCTTTTTTTTTAACTTGAACTTTTTTGTTGAAATTTCGTCTTTTTTATTTTATAAAAATTAATTTTTTCAACCAAAAGTTTCACTATTCCATTTTTGGTTAAAAATTGATCTATTATAAGTTTAAGTCATGTATTTTGTTGAAAATTCGCCTTTTTTCGTCGAAAATTAATCTTTTTGGTTGACAATGCAGTATTTTTGGTTAAAAATGCAATCTTTTGGGTCTATATAAAATTGATTGAATTTTTTGAAAATTGATGTATTTTGTTAAAAATTCGCGTTTTTTGATAGAAAACTAATCTTCTTGCTGGAAAATTTATCTTTTTGGTTACAAATTTAATTATTTGGTCAAAAATTCATATTTTTTAGTTGAAAATTCAACTACTTGGTTGAAAGTTTAACTAGTTTGTCAAAAATTCATATTTTTAAAAGATTTCCCTCTTTGGTTGAAAACTTAACTATTCCATTAAGAAAAATTAATCTTCTGGGTTGAAAAATCATCTTTTGGGTTGAACTCTCTTGTTGAAAATTCATTTTTCTTTGGTTGAGAATTAATTTTTTTAACTAAAAATGTAACTATTCCATTTTTGGTTGAAAATTGAGTTTTTTTATTGTAAATTGATCTTTTTAGTTGGAAATTCATGTATTTTGTACAAAATTCTATTTTTTGGTCGAAAATCAATCTTCTTGGTTGTAAATTCATCATTTTTGTTTAAAAATGCAAATATTTGGTTCTAAACTAATTGAATTTGGTTGAGGATTCAACAGTTTGGTAGAAAATTAAACTATTTAGTTGAAAATGAACTTTTTGGTTAAAAATTTACATTTTTGGTATAAAAATTTAAGTATTTGGTTGAAAATTAAACTATTTTTATAAAAATTATCTTTTTTTTTTAAATCATATTTTTGGGTCGAAAATTCAATCGTTTTGTAGATAATTCATCCGTTCGGCTTTAAAATTCATAAAATTTGTTGAAAATTACCCTCCTTGCTTGGAAATTCATCTTTTTGATTGAAAATTTAACTATTTGATTCAAAATAATATTTGTGTAGTTAAAAATTCAACTATTTGTTTTAAACTGGAACCAGTTTGTTAAAAATTCATATTTTTTAAGATTCAGCTCTTTGGTTTAAAATTTAACTTTTTTGCTAAAAATACGTCTTTTTGTTAAAAAATTAATTTTTGCATCTGAAAATTGCACTATTACATTTTTGGTTAAACAATTATCCTTTATAGAATGAAAATTCAACTATTTGGTAGAAAATTCATCCTTTTTGTTGAAAAATGCATGTTTTTGGTTTTAATTTAATTACTTGGTGAAAAATTAAACTATTATTATGAAAATTTAACGTTTTGGTAGAAAATGAACTTAAAAAAAAACAACATATTTTCGGTTTGAAAATTCAACCGTTTTGTAAAAAATTCGTCATTTTGGCTTTTAAATTCAACAATTTTTTTTTAAATTGATGTATTTTGTTAAAAATTCGCGTTTTTTGGTAGAAAACTATTCTACTTGCTGGAAAATTTATCTTCTTGGTTACAAATTTAATTATTTGGTTAAAAATTCACATTTTATAGTTGAAAATTCAACTACTTGGTTGAAAGTTAAACTAGTTTGTCAAATATTCATATTTTTTTAAGATTTACCTCTTTTGTTGAAAATTTAACTATTTCATTGAGAAAAATTAATCTTCTGGGTTGAAAAATCATCTTTGGGTTTGAACTCTTTTGTTGAAAATTCATTTTTTTTTGGTTGATAATTAATTTTGTTAACTAAAAATGTAACTATTTCGTTTTTGGTCGAAAATTATTTTTCTTATTGAAAATTGATCTCTTTAGTTGGAAATTCATTTTTTTTTTAAATGTAACTATTTTGTTGAAAATTTGTTTTCTTTTTGTTTGAAAAATAATTTTTTAACTAACAATGTAACTATTCCACTACTGGTTAAAAATTACATTTTTTTTGTTGAAAATTTATCTTTTTAGTTCGAAATTCATGTATCTTGTTAAGAATTCGTCTTTTTTTTCAAGAATTAATCTTCTTGGTTGAAAATTCAGTATTTTTGGTTGAAAATGCAATCGTTTGGGTCTATATTAAATTGATTTGGTTGAGGATTCAATAGTTTGGTAGAAAATTAAACTATTCATTTGAGAATTAACTTCTTTGTTAAGAATTTAAATTTCTGGTATAAATTTAAGTATCTGGTTAAAAATTAAAATAACTTTTTGGTGGAAAATTAACTTTTCAGTTGAAAATTAATCTTCTTGCTTGAAACCCTATCTTTTTGGTTTAAAATTTAATTATTTGGTTAAAAAATATATTTTTTTAGTTGAAAATTCAACTATTTGTTTTAAAGTTGAACCAGTTTGTTAAAAATGCATATTTTCTAAGAATAACCACTTCGGTTTAAAATTAAACTTTTTTGTTAAAAATTCGTTTTTTTTTTTGTTAAAAAATAAATTTTTCAAACAAATTAATCTTCCGGGTTAAAAAATCATCTTTGGGGTTGAACTCTTTTGTTGAAAATTAATTTTTTTTTTATAATTAATTTTGTTAAGTAAAAGTGTAACTATTCCATTTTTGGTTGAAAATTGATTTTTTTTAAATTTCAAATACAATTACTTTGTTGAAAGTTGAACTAGTTTGTTAAAAAATCATATTTTTTAAGGATTCACCTCCTTTCATGAAAAGTTAACTATTCCCTCGTATCTTGTTAAAAATTCTTTTTTTTTTGTCAAAAATTAATCTTCTTGGTTAAAAATTCAGTATTTTCGGTTAAAAATGCAATCGTTTGGGTATATATAAAATTGATTTGGTTGAGGATTCAAAAGTTTGGTAGAAAATTAAACGATTCATTTGAGAATTAACTTCTTTGTTACAAATTTATATTTCTGGTATAAATTTCAGTATTTGTTAAAAGATTAAAGTAACTTTTTGGTGGAAAATTAACTTTTCAGTTGAAAATTGATCTTCTTGCTTGAAACCTCATATTTTTGGTTGAAAATTTTATTATTTGGTTAAAAAAATATATTTTTTCAGTTGAAAATTCAAATATTTGTTTTAAAGTTTAACCAGTTTGTTAAAAATTCATATTTTTTCAAGATTCACCTCTTTTTCTTTTGATTTGAACTTTTTTGTTGAAATTTCGTCTTTTTCATTTTATAAAAATTAATTTTTTCAACGTAAAGTTTCACTATTTCATTTTTGGTTAAAAATTGATCTATTATAGGTTTAAAAGTCATGTATTTTGTCGAAAATTCTTCTTTTTTCGTCGAAAATGCATGTTTTTGGTTTGAATTTAATTGCTTGGTGAAAAATTAAACTATTATTATGAAAATTTAACGTTTTGGTGGAAAATGAACTTAAAAAAAAACAACATATTTTCGATTTGAAAATTCAACCGTTTTGTAAATAATTCGTCATTTTGGCTTTTAAATTCAATAATTTTTTTGGAAATTGATGTATTTTATTGAAAATTCGCGTTTTTTGGTAGAAAACTAATCTTCTTGGTTGAAAATTTATCTTTTTGGTTACAACTTTAATTATGGAGTTAAAAATTCATATTTGAGTAGTTAAAAATTCAACTATTTGTTTTAAAGTAGAACCAGTTTGTTAAAAATTCATATTTTTTAAGAATCACCACTTCGCTTTGAAATTAAACTTTTTTGTTGCAAATTCGTTTTTTTTTTGTTAAAAAATTAATTTTTTCATCTGAAAAATGCACTATTGCATTTTTGGTTAGAAGTTTATCCTTTATAGTTTGAAAATTCAACTATTTTATTAAAAATTCGTCTTTTTGATTAGAAAATTAATCTTATTTCTTAAAATTTCAATAAAAATGTCGACTTGAAATCCTAGAAATTTAAAGTCTTTCATATTGAAAATTTAATCTAGTATTTACACATTAATTTTATTCGAACGAATTTATTCCTCCATTATTACCCTATTTTCGTAAAAAAATCACCCTCTTTCCTACGGTTTGATAGAATTCTGCGCCACGTTACTTTTCAGGAGTGATGAGGGGGTGTAGCATAAGAAAAAACTATGGTTGTCAACCAAGGGTGACGGAGGGGTCAAAAATAGCCTGAACTTGGTAACGCTGTTTATGGACGTCCCCTTGCTGGGGTTACAGTTAAGTTGAAAAAAACTAGTTACTTTTCCCAACCTCCATCGAATCTAATTGTAAATTTCCGCTGAAGTTTTCTGGCGAAAATTCTAATTTCCGTCGCGCGCGATTCAACAAATGATTCGGAAAAATTCGATAAGCGACCCGGGAACGAGATTTGAGTAATTTCGGAATAAAGCTGGTGATTGGGTCTCGGCGGTTGCAGCGCCGCCCTCCTCGAGAGCGGAGATTACCAGAATTGTTTCAGTTTTGCTTTGCCTCTGGTGGCTGCTCGTCTCGTGGAATGGAACGAAATTCCGATTGATTCCAATATGGCAACCGTAGTAAAATACGAGTCCGTGTCTTGAGAATGTTTTGAGTTCCTTGTTCCGTTATCCAGTCGTGACGAGTCCTCAACGATTCGCTTCTAGGTTAGTAATTGCCCTCCGAGTCCTGCCACTGCGTACGTTTTCTCTCTCCTTCGTTCAAAACACGACTCCGGAAATTGAAATCGGTTCTGCCGAGAAAACGGAGGGACACCCGCGACCGGATTCGTCGAACGGGAAAATCGCGTTTTAATTCGCCGAGGCGGCTCTTTGGGATCCTTTGACAGTTGGCATTGTGCAAAAAAGGAAGGCGATTTCAATCTCGTGCGTCAAAACCGTTTTGCCTGGCCTTCGAGCTCGCACGCTCGCTGTCGGGTTGGATTTACCTTTTTATTTTTTTACCGTGAGTATGAATGCCGTGTGTTTGAGGTGTTTTTGTGTGAATGTGGAGAGGTGTGAGTGCTTGTGTGGGTTGTTATTGTTTATGCGAATGCATGTCAAGTTTCCCGTGAGAGTGTCAGAGGTTTTATTGTGGATGGAGAGAGTGAGAAGAGGGACCCATGCTGCTTCTAACCACCAGCGCCGTACCCGGGAAGCCTGCCGGGATCTCGCAAATGTCAAGATTAGTTAGCAACGAAAAGAAAACAACCAGCACGTTCCGCACCTCGTGGCATGCCAGCAAGAATAGTCGGTGAGTTTAGTGTCTTTTCTAGTTAGGTGCAGAGTCGTCCGAACCTACGAAACTCTTTTCAGAATTTTTCATATTACTTTCAAAATATATCCTACTCCAAAATTAGGTGTAGATTTGAAATTTTTTCTCTATGAGGAAGGACTATTTTATTGATTTTTAGCTGCGTCTTTTTTTTGTTTTGAAGTAGTGGACAGGTGGTTATGAGAGCAGTAAGTGTCAACTGTTCAGAATTATTGTTGACACGATTTTTCAGTTGTTTGAACATTTACCTGTGATTATTTTCGTTTTTCGAAGATGTTGCAGGGAAGCCGGGTATGCCGGTAAATGAGAGGGAATTTATTTTGTGACGGAGTTTTTAATTCATTATTTTTTTGGGAATTTCTATTAATTACGTAAGGGTCATTTTTGAAATATCTTTTTTAGTTTGAAATGTTACTATTTTGTTTTAAATTTACCTTTCTTTGATTTGATTTTTTTATGAAATATGTTTTTTTTTTCGTTTAATGTAACTGGGTGAAAATTCATTTTTTATCATGGAAAAGTCATGTGTCTTGGCTGGAAATAAACCTTTTTTTTTAAA
>CAKNYM010052860.1:371092-397603 GCA_932195095.1 Andricus curvator
GGTAAGGTAGGAATCTTGGTCCAGAACCGGCCTTACTTATCTACTAACTTCAAATTATTAGCCATTTTTTAATTTTTTTCTTTTTTTTAAACATATGTACTTTAAAATAATTTTTTTGTACTATTTGAATTTCAAATTTTTCAGTTTTGAATGTGTTGATTTTAGGTTATTTGAAATTGTTTAATTTATAATCCTTCGATTTAAAATTGACTCTGGCTACGTATACCGAAATTTCGGTACGAAAGCCGGATTTTTTTGGTACATGTACACTTCGTATAAAATTACTTGTTAGTTTTGTAATACGTGAACGTCTCCCTGAGGAAATTTTCAAATGAAAGTAGAAAGAAAATAGTTGTGAAAATCTAAGGATGGGACAAATTCCATCTGAGGAATAAGCTTAAACTTTTGAAGTTGGGATTTCTAAGTTCATCCCAAAGCTCATTTGATATTCTTTCAGTGATTTTGAAATATTGATTTTTTGTTTTACAGTGACGAAAACAGACGAGAACTGTTGGATACCATTAGCAGGGTGGCCGCTGGACCGGGAATTTTATGAGACCGAGAAAAACCGGGAAATGACAGTGAATTTCTTTTTTGGCCGGGAATTCGACAAATTTTTAGAAAAAAAAAATCTGCTGAAGTTTGATTTCAACAGTTTTTCAAATAATTTGTTGAAGTGCTATCTTTTTCCATTCTGATATTATTCAGTTTACAATGCGTAATTCGAAAATCTTTCACTTAAAAATGTTCCATTTTAGATTTAATTTTTAAGCGTACATTTTTCATTTAAAGAATTTTAAAATGCAGTTTTAAAGACATAAAGAATTAAAAATTAGAAGCGTTAGAAAGCGACAATTTTGGACAAAAAACATTTTTAGTTTATCAACTGTGAATATACATTATGATTTTTAAAATTGAACAGTACTATAAGGATTAAAAAGTGACTAATGTATTATAATGATTTGCAGCTCAGTTTTTATTACTTCAAATGGAAACATTTTTAACGTTAGAGTTCGAATTTTTTAATTTCATTGATCGTAAAAAATGTTTTCGAGCCGGGAAATGACCGGGAATTTTTTTCTTTGATTGAAACGGCCACGGTGCATTAGGATTAAAGTCTCAACTTGGCTAGGAATTGAATGACGCTGTATTTTTCTTTACTTTCCTGTTGAGTTTTTCATCGAATCGAGCCGGTTTTTTGAATTTTTATACACATAGTCCGGTAAACTTCGCCAGGAACAGTTAATACTTTTCAATTAAATTCTTAAAATTTTTATAATTAATTAGCAAAATATAGAATTCTTCAAAAATTCTAAAATTGTGCTTTTCTGAGAAGGGATTTTGAGATATGTACTAAAGATAGTCAAGGAGAGAAGAAACAAGCGATATTACTTTTAATTGTGTAAGCTTTTTTTAAATTATTTAAAGGTAACTGCAAAATTGATCGAATGGATGGCTTTCAAGAATAAATATTAATTTTTTAGTACCTAAATAATGCCAGATTTCGAATCTTTTCTTATTTAGAAACCTAATTTTTGTTCTGAATTACGAGCTGAATTATTTTTTTTATTGGATGATACACGTGAAGGTTTCGAAGGTGGCACCCTTAACCTTCACGTGTCTCGCGCAACCTGAATAGCTTTTTTTCTCGCCACTTTTATGGAACACCTATACATGTACATGAGCCCACCTCTGTGTGAGAGTGGGTTAATTATATCGGCTATGAAAGAGCGATCATTTTGAAACATTATACTCAACTATAGAGAAATCCAACTAAGTTGGTGGTAGGATTATTGGACAAAAAATAAATTTACATAAGTTACCTCGGATTATATCTTAAACACAAATTATACCCCGATGTTAATAAAATTGGCAGTATTCGTAAATCAAATCTGTAAATTAAATACTAAAAGCTGAGTGGAAAAATATTTTTAGTTCATTCATAATTCCAGGGTTGCTACGCGCAAATTATGGAAAGCAAGGTTGGAAAAAACGCTCGGAAAAACCAGGGCATTTTTTATTATGATCTTTAATCTATAAGTATCAATAACTAATAATATTTTCAAGCAATGCGCGTTCAATAAATGCGCTTGTAATTTCCTACATATATGTGTAAAACAATTCTTTTGAATTTATCGAGTTTAACGATCTAAAGTTTGAGAAGCAACTAAGCTTGCATTTTTTTAAATTTGATTGTGGGCAGCCATTCTACGAAATTAAACTTTACATCTGAAAACTCTACAAGCCAAACTCTACACAATCGTATTTATTTAAACAAAATAAATATTTTAAACTTAAATTCAACACGATTTAAAAAATAAAATAAATGTAAAGTCAATACGGTTTAATTCTACACTCAGGGTGGCCGTAGGTCAGGGAATTTTATTGGTCAAGGAAAGTCAGGAAAAAGACAGGGATTTTGAAAAAAATATTGTAAAAGTCATGAAATTTATAGAAGAGATTTTAGAGTTTCTATAAAGTATAATTTTTATATTAATTAAATATATTGATATTATATTATTTTTTTTTTTATAATAATAAATTTGAAAATTTGAAATTTTAATTTGAAATTGTATTATTGCGTTATAAAATTTTCTAAGTTAAAAATGTTACAAAATTAAGATTTTAGTCTTGAATAGTAATGTTCCGAGAAAATGAAAAATTGGTCCGGGAAAAATTACTATTTTGGTATAGAAATCGACTTTTTGTCGAAAATTCATATTTTGTTGTTAAAAATTCGTATTTTTTGTTTAAAAATTCAGCTGTTTCAGTAGAAATTTCATCTTTTGTTGATAAAAATTCAACTGTTTGTTAGAACATTAATCTTCTATGGTTGGCGATTCAACTATTTGGTTAAATTCCGCCTTTTTTGGTTGAATTGAACTGTTTTTATTTAAAATTTCAATCCTTTTTTGTTAAAATATCTACTATTACATTATTCGTTGAAAATTCATATATTTTTGGTTGAAAATCGAACTGCTTGGTTGAAGGCTGAACCACTTTTAAAAAAAAACATTTTTTGTTGAAGATTAATAATTTTTGTTGCAAGTTCATTTCTTTGATCGAAAATCGTTTGTTGTTGTTGAAAATTCATCTCTTTGGTTAAAAAATTAACTACTTTGTTAAAAATTGATATTTTTTAATAAAAAATTCAACTGATAGGGTAATAGTGAAAATTCAACTATTTTACAATAAATTTGTCTTTTAGCTTGAAAGATCAACAATCTGGATGAAATTTCTGTTCTATCTTGACTAAAAATTCTTTATTTGTTGAAATTTGACCATTTTCACTTGAAAATTCAGCTATTTGTTTGAAAATTCATGTATTTTGTTGAAAATTGGTCCATTTTGATTAAATTGGTTCTTTTTTTATTAAAAATTCGAACATTTGGTTAAAATTACACTATATTGTTGAAAATTCGTCTTGTTTGTCTTTTTGGTTGATGATTCAACTATTTTGTTAAAAACTCAACAGTTTTGTTGGAGATGAATTTATTTTGTTGAATTGAAGTATTTTGATAACAATTCTTTTTTTTTGTTCGATAATTCAACTGTTTTAAAGAAAATTCGTCTATTTCGACAGAAAAGTCGTTCTTTTGGATATAAAATTCATCTTTTTTTGTTGGAAATCTGTCTTCTGAAAAATTTAATTATTTGATTGAAAATGCAACAGTTTTTAGTTCAAATTTTTGTTTGTTATAAAATTCGACCATGTCGTTAAAAATTCAACTATTTTGTTTAAAATGTAATTATTTTTCATACCTCAATCGAAAATTCGACTTTCGATGCCTGTGGAGCGGGTTGAAAATCGTGTTTTCTACCCTCCAGAAGAAAACTCGATTGTCGACCCGCTCCACAGGCATCGAAAGTCAAATTTTCGAAATCGTTGCCTTTCGACCCTCGTCACGCATTGTTAAAAAATTATTAAATCAATTTATTATTAAATATATATTTATATTACTATAAATTATTATTAAAAAATTAAATATTTTGTTGAAGTCATCTTTTTTGTTGGTCGAAAATTCAACTTTGCTGTTGAATACTAATGGTCAGGGAATTCTAAACATGAAGAAGAAATAAAATGTTAAAAACCCTACATCGCTTGATTCTACACCGCAAAAAAATTGAAAAACAATGCTTTTTCATCTGTTTTTCGTTATTGAGTTTTGCGGTGTATAATAAAATGGTGTAGGGTTATTGAAATTATTACTTTATGTAGAGTTTTATGATGAATGACTAAACCCTGTTATGTTTAAATCAAATTTTTTTTTTTAAATAAATATGATTGTTTATCGAGTTCGTCGAGTAGGAATTTCAGGTGTAGAGTTCAGTTTTGTAGAATCGCTACCGCCCAATTTCATACTATATCGTATTGAGAATGAAAAAAATAGTTCAAAATTAGTTTCGTAAGTAATTAAATTTGATTAAAATAGAATATTCCTTTTTCTCTCTCCAAAAGTACCGTTTGCCTTCGTTGAAAGATTCTGCTAGTATCTGGTCTCTAGGAGCTTGCTAAGAAGGGTGGCAAATTGCCAAAATCGCAATAATGGCACACATCGCGCGGCAGTGCAGGTCGACAGAATTGCACCAAATCTTTATCACTGCTTTTAGAATACTTTTTTTATAACCTATGAAATCACTTATGCCGTCTTTTACACTATAACTTCTTCCTTAACTGCTTCATTTTCATATCTTTGATTTTATATTCAACATTATTAGGCTCTAAAATACGAGTTATAAAAACGCATCATTAAAGTCAAGCGTTTCGTTTTACATGTACTACTGTCTGTCCAAAAAATATAGATACCTCAATTTTCGTACAGATTATAGTGAAAATCTCAGCAGAATTTTTTTTTTGAAAATATGGGACAAAGTACATGTTAGAGATGAAGATTTTGCCTATACTGATACAGAGTTTTGGAATTTTCAGTCGATTAGCAATTATTTCCTGACGAGTGAAAGGTTAAACAGTACCATTATCTATTAAGATCAGTTTAGAATATTCAACTTTGAATGGCTGTTAGTCCCCGAAAATAAATTACAAAAAATCTGTAAAAAATATATGAATTTCTTTGACCCTTTCTGGGCACAATGGTAAATTTGAGAGTCAGAAATAATAATTTATTATCAATTTAATAACAAAAGAGCAGTGAGTTATCATGTCCAAAACTAAGCAACGTACGGAGATAATTTTTGAAGCAAATTGCACATTTTGCCTTCTTAAAATCGGGCATGTAGTGTCAATGAGCAAAAAGTTGCGCTTAAATGTTTAAAAAATTATTTTCTTCGGAAAATACAACGGGCTTTCCGATTATTGATGGACCGGCATTTACAGTGAGTGTGACGCAGTCGTAGCTATAGGACTAGCAGTAGCACAGGCAAGGTCTCCTGCTGTGAGTGCAGTTGCTTCCATAAGCGGAAATATTTTCCAAAGAAGAAAAAATTTTTTTAAACATTTAGGCGCAACTTTTTGCTCATTGACACTACGTGCACCATTTTCAGAAGCCCACATCCTTCAATTGTTTAGTTTCGAAGATAAGTCGCCACTCTTTTGTTATTAACTTAGTAACAAATGATTATTTCTGACATTAAAATCTACCATTGTGCACAGAAAGGAACAAAGAAATTCCTATATTTTTTAAAGACTTTTTGTTATTTATTTAGGTCCCGGAAGCTGGAATTACAACATTGTCATATCGATATGGGCACTATGCCATAATTTAGTGCTTACTTAATGCTAATTTATGCTGCAGAAAAAAAATTGTGTGCCCGGTAATTTTGGTCAAAAACATGTAGCAATGCCAGCTTCAGCTGAAGCCCCAACTCCGGTATGCGAAACTTTTTTTTACCAAAAACGTTTAGTAATGCTGTCTTCAGGTGACTCTGGTATGTGAAACTCGGAAACTATTAGTGGTATCAAATTCTACTTCGCGCAGGAATCTAGTGCTTATTAAGTGCTCTGGAGTTGTGCAATGCACAAAAACAGGGCACTTTTTTTTACCAAAAACCGGGCACTTTTTTTTACCAAAAACGTGTAGTAATGCTGGCTTCAGGTGACTCTGGTATGTAAAACTCGGAAACTATTAGTGGTATCAAATTCTCCTTTGTGCAGAAGACTAACAGCCATTCAAAGTAGAGCATTCTAAAATGGTCGGAAGACAATGGTACTTTTTAACCCTTCACTTGTAAGGAAATAATTGCTAATCGACTAAAATTTTCAAAACTCTGAATCCGTATAGGGGAAAACCCTTCACCTGAAACATGTACTTCGTCCCGTATTTTTAGAATGTTTTTCTGCAGATATTTTCACTATAATCTGAACAAAAATTGAGGTCTCTATATTTTTTGGACAGAGGGATTGTAAATATAATGTGCAGGTCTCGGATTCACACTATTGACACTTTTTTGAGCGGTGACACTATTTTGCTATTATTTCGAAATAAGTAACACTATTTTCGCATTATTGTCCGCTAATACCACTATTTTTTTACTTTTTATTGAAAAATATGTTTTGAAATTTTTCGCTAATTGGTTAAAATAATATATCTCCGCCATTTCAACGAATCACAACATACTGGAAAATTATCTCAACGTCTGATTAGGAGTCGTGCATAAATTAAAATTTCAACCAAATAGTTAAATTTTCAGTTAAAAAAATTATTTTGAACTAAAAAACGAATTTTTCACAAATGAGTTCCACTTTCAACTGAATAAATGAATTTCCAACTAAAAGTATGAATCTTTAATCAAAAAAATAAATTTTCAAGAATATAGTTAGACTTTCAAATAAGGAATTGAAATTTTCAATCTAAAAGTTGATATTTCAAATAAAAAAGATTTTAATTTTAAATGAAAAATAGTTGAATTGAACCAAAAAGGGCAAATTTCCAACAAAATAGATAATTCCTCAACCAAAACCCATGTACTTTCTACAAAAAAGTTTTTAACAAAATAGTTGTATTTCCAACCAAGAAGATTAATTTTCTACCAGAAAAGATGATTTTTCAAGAAAATACATCAATTTTGAACCAAATAGTTGAATTTTCAACCAAACAGATTAATTTTTTTAGTGTATACAGTGGATGTGATGAATTTTCTACAAAAAAGTTAATTTTCAACCAAGCAGTTAAATGTTCAACCACATAGTTGAATTTTCAGTTAAAAAATTAAGTTTTAACAAACAAAAAAACTAATTTTGAACTAAAATTTAGAATCTTTTACCAAAAAAATGTACTTTTAAGTAACTAGTTCGACTTTTAACTAAACAGTTTCGTTTTTAACTAACAAAATGGATTGATTTTTAACGAAAAAATAGTTGATATTTCAACAAAAAAAAGATTTTAAGTAAAAATTAAAAACGGTTAGATTTAACCATCAAAAACGAATTTTCAACAAAATACTTGATTCAACTAAAAAATATCGATTTTTAACCAAACAGTTGCAGTTTTAACCAACGAAATTGACATTCTACGAAAAAATACGAATTTTCAACAAAGTACATAATTTTTCAACGAAATAGTTAAATTTGCTACCAAATATTGAATTTTCAACCCAAGAATATAAATTTTTAACAAAATTGGTAAATTTTCAGTTAAAAAAATTAATTTTTACCAAAAAAAAACAACTAATTTTGAACTAAAATTGTGAATCTTTAACCAAAAAATGTACTTTTAAGTATAATTATGTAAAATACTCAATTTGGGATTCCTACAGTTCCAGTGGCGAATTTATGCAAATTATTTCTGGAGTGAGAAATGCATAATTTTAGAATTCAACAAGTCTTCGTGATTTAAGGGTAGAAATTCAACAAGTTTGCATGATTTACTACCGAAGTACATGGAAAAGAGTTTTATTTTTGTATAATAGTGGATTAACCAAGGTCAAAGAGGAATTACATCTTCCTCAAATTTCTTCGGTTTTTCCACCCTTGGATCAGGACCCTCACAAAATGTTTATTACTTCCATGAAAGATAGTCCAGGAATGGAGAAAATACCAATGTCCATTAGCAAGTTTTTCTCTTTCTTTAGGGGAGATTTAGATTCAGAAAGGTGTAGTATATCATTCTATGTCAGGAAAACAAAATTGAATTTGGATCTGATTAATTAAATTTGTTCACCCTTGAATTGAAAAGAGGTTTAATTTTTTAATACATAATTCAACGTTAGTAACACACGAAGAAATAAAAAATTTAAATATTGCATTCCCATTTTGTGATAATTTTATTAACAAAAAAAATGGTTGATTTTTACTTCTCATTTTTCTATTCGTGTGGAAACTATGAACAAAAAGTTTTGAAATTTTCTCTACAATTTCCCATTTAAATTTAGATTAGACTCTTGTAGAATAGTGATGTATATATTTATACATTATACGCTCTTGCATAATTCATCACTTTTGTACATTTTTCATCTATTCCAACAAATTTCCCAGTTGCTCGATTGTTTGTATATGAATTTAATTTTGTTTAAATGAGCAGGGTGGCTACTCAACCGGGAAATGCCTGGACATTTTTTGAGACCGGAAAAAACCGGGAAATGACGTGAGTTCATTTTTTGACCAGGATTTTTACAAATTTTTAGACGAATGCAAATTGAACAATAATTGATTTTACAAGACGATTCGGAATCGGTTCAGAATTAAACTATTTACAGATTTCAACGTTTCAAATTGCACTGTTTCAATTCGAAATTCTTAATAGTTAAACAACGTCTGATTGAAAGTTTATGAACCATTTGTAATTTTTAAGCAATTTCAAATTAATAGATTCATAATTAAACGCCTTTATTCAGTTTCAAATCCTATTCAAATATTGTTTAATTTTTAAAAATTCCATTTTCAACCCATTTAATTAAAAAAAAAAAAACAATTTTGTAATATTTAGCAATATTTGACTGTTCATTTAAAATGAGCAATTAGAAATCAAATATTTCAAACTAAAAAATTTGAAACTCAATTGTTTGAAATAGGAAGCCTTTGATCGTTAAAATTTCAGTGTGCTACAATTTAAATTTTCACCATTACAATTTTAATTTTTCCCTTCTTGAAACTTTAAATTGTAAGGCAAAATGTTGAATTTTGATGTATTAATAATAAATGAACAATTATTAATTGGAAGCGAACCAAATTTATAATAATTCACCTTAAAAGTATTTATGTATAAAACAATTTGAATTTCACCATTCTAATTTTAAAAGAAAGGGAAGAAATTTTGGTATTTAATTTGTTTCCGAATTGGAAGAAGAATTTGGTTGTTTTTTACATTTTTATTGAGTGCGAAGGAAGGAAATTTTATTTTCAATTTTTTTCTGGATTCGAAGAGGGAAATTTCTTTTTTTTTAAGATTTTTGTAAAGTTAGAAGGAACGAAATTTTGTTTTTTTTTGCGTTTTAAGAGGGTATTTTTTCTTTTATTAAGTTCATGGGGGGAACTATTTATTGTTAATCTTTTTTCTGAATTGGAAGAAGCCTTTTTTCTTTTTAGCATTTTTTTAAGCTTAAGGGTAGATCTTTTTATTTTCCATTTTTTTCTGAATTAGAAGAGGAAAATTGTGTAGTTTTAACATTTTTATTGAATGGGAAGGGTGGAAATTTTATTCTTCAATTTTTTTCTGAATTGGAAGAGGGATTTTTTGATATTTTTAAGATTTTTATAAAGTTAGAAGGGATGAAATTTTGGTTATTTTTTTTCTGCTTCGGAAGAGGATATTTTGTCTTTTATTAAGTTCATGGGGGAACTATTTATTATCAATCTTTTTTCTGAATTGGAAGAAGCCTTTTTTTCTTTTTAGCATTTTTTGAAGCTTAAGGGTAGATCTTTTTATTTTTAATTTTTTTCTGAATTAGAAAAGGAAAATTGTGTATTTATAACATTTTTATTGAATGAGAAGGGTGGAAATTTTATTCTTCAATTTTTTTCTGAATTGGAAGAGGGAAATTTGTTAATTTTTAAGATTTTTGTAAAGGTAGATAGGACGAAATTTTGGTCATTTATTTTTTTTTTCTGCTTCGGAAGAGGGTATTTTTTCTTTCATTAAGTTCATGGGGGGAAGTATTTATTATCAATCTTTTTTTTTTAATTGGAAGAAGCCTTTTTGTTCTTTTTAGGATTTTTTGAAGCTTAAGGGTAGATCAATTTATTTTCAATTTTTTCTGAATTAGAAGAGGAAAATTCTGTATTTTTAACATTTTTATTGATTGGGAAGGGTGCAAATTTTATTCTTCAATTTTTTTCTGAATTGGAAGAGGCAAATTTTTTTATTTTTAAGATTTTTGTCGCGTTGGAAGGAAGGACATTTTGGTTTTCATGTTTTCTGAATTGGAAGAGGCTATTTTTCTTTTTAGCATTTTTATTGAGTCGAAGGGGGAACTTTTTATAACCAAACTTTTTTATGGATGGGAAGAGGGTAATTTTTCATTTTTAACATTTTTATCGAGTTTGAAGTGAGGAAGTTTTGGTTTTAATGTTGTTTGAACTAAAAGAATATTTTTTACTTTAAAGATTCTTACCAAGTTTTTCTAATTTGAAAGAGGCTAATTTTTTCTTTTTAACATTTTTATTGAGTATCCCTGGGGGGGGGGGGCATAATCTATTTTAAATATTTTTAATAATGTTGGTGTAATAGTTTCAATTTAAAGTAATGAAAATGATATCCTGGAATTATATTTTTTAACTAGAACTCTTTGAACGTTTCAATTTATAAAAGTTTGAATTAAAAATTTTGCAGCGTTAAAAGCTTCAATTTTATACTCGTAAACTATTAAGCGTTCGAATTAAAGAATTGTTAAGGTTCAATTTCAAGAGTTTAAAATTCAAAAAAGTTTCAATTTGAATGCTTTAATTTGCAGTTCAGTTTTGATACAGCCACCCTCAATGAGGTAAATATAAAAAAAAGATTAAGCGAGATGGCAAAATTGGAAAAATATAAGTTGTTGAATTGCGATGTGAATTGCAGTAAAACAATATTGCGTGGATATGTCACCTATAAAGTCTCATCATCAAGCATTTAATCGATTAAAGATTGCCAAGTGTAGTGTATTATAATCGTTTACTCTATGAATAAAATATTCTTTATACACGCACCTATAGAAAGGTGCAAAACATGTCTTGGAAAATAGAATATATCAATAATTTCACGGAGTTTATAAAAACTATCATAGTTTTTAACTGACAAGGGTCTTTTGCAAAGTCTTGTTTAAAAAATTAAGTTTTAGCGGTAATATTTATGGAAGAAAACTACTAAATTATAATTACTTAAGGATTGCATGTGATTGAGTACAAAATGCTTCCTGACTTGTTGCATTATGTTTTCTGGGTTAATGTTTTATGTAGAAGTAGTAAACTGCAATTTAAGAAACTAAGTTCGAAGTAGCTTGTCACACATTTCACTTTTTCAATTAGTTATGCTAGCAAAAAAATATTTTTTGCACGTCAGTCGAGCTTGTATAATTATGTAAAAATTAATCATACATGTGTGACACAAAGTATGATTTCAGAACAAGGTTTTTTCAGGTTTTATACTGAAAATTAATATTTTACGAAATTCGGCAAACTTTGGTCTACGATAGTCAAATCGTAGACCAAATATTTTTGGTGTTAGACATTTCGTTTCAAAAATAAGAATGATAAAATATAAAAATGGATTAGACAGGCAATTCGTTATTGGTCTTCTTCACAGTTCCGAAAAACTTCCTCCTTCCTTTTCTCTTCAAATATACGATATTGGAAAATAAAATATATGAGGTGCAAAGAAAAATTTATGAAATTAGGAAATGTATTTACGTATTATTTATTATAATTAATTTATCTTTTTTAAAGCTGAAAATATAAAAAAGAACAAGAGTCCGTTAAAAGTCAAAACTCTTTAAAAAAAACTTGAAGCCGAAACATTTTAAAACATATTGAAAATGTGAAAACCTGGGACAGAAATTGTTATGCAAATAAGATTAGAGCATTAAGAAAATATGTAGTATTTTTAAAAAGAAGTATTTAAATATGTAAACTTTCAAATGAAATGGACAAAGTTAAATAACTAATTAAAAAGTTGAATATTCCATGTTGATCAACTGCAAAGTTACACCCAGAAAAATGTTTGTTTGAACAAAACAAACATTTGTTTGACCCTATATCAAATTTAGAATTTGTTTGATTCAAATAAAACTGGTCTGAGTTAAACAATATGGTGTGTTTGAAGGAAATAAATTTTATTTGAAACGTTCAGAAAATCAATAAAAATGTACAAATGTTCATTTGACCGATTTAAAGAGAAACTATTTAAAATTAAAATTAAACTTTAAGTCTAAAAGTATTTTTTCGCTGAATCTATCCTAGTTAAATATTTCTGAAATGCAAAATATTTGAAGCGCTCAAACTTGAACTATTCTTAATTTGAGTTTAAAAACATTGAAGAGTGCAGTATTTATAATATAACATTTCTTATAGAAAGATTGTTTCTTCTTTTCTACATGTAAAAATAAATGTTCAATCTTACCTCTAATTTTCCCCTTTTTCATGAAAAAAATACCCTTTTCTCCTTTTTTGAGCCTTATAGGTTCGATTTGAGAAAGGAGATTTTAGAATTGTGTTTTTTACTTTTCTAAAAGGCCAATTTCATCGAAGTTCACATGAATATCTGATGTTCGAACTTTTTATATGGTTGACTGCAGGTTCAACTCGTGCCAAATGTGCAAAGTAATCGTTAGACTTGAGAGGAGTAGCCAAAAAGTTCTGCAGTAGTTTGTAAAATTTAAGATGTTTGGTAAATCATTTCCCTCATTTCCAATTTGTACAATATATTATTTATGGTTGCTCAATCCTGGCTGGCATTTGTTTACATTTTATTATAGACTTAGATTTGAGCTTAGATTTATTACATTACGAGTTTCGATTTCTTTTAGAGTTCACAAAAAAATTGGAAAAAGCGCAAAATTGAATACAAATAACAGGTGCAGTTGTTCTGAAAATAACTTCAAGTTTAAAAAATTTGGCGTTAGTTCAAAAAATGAGAATTTTTTTGCAGGTAATTTATAATTTTTTAAATGAGTCACAAATGCTAAGGAAGAATAGAATTATAGAATTGTAAGTTTTTCGCATTCAAACGTTTCTATTTTGAAAGTCTACAATATTTCTACTGCTTCCTGTTTAATCTGTTCTTGCTCTGAAATTTCAATTTGTCAGTTTCAAATTGTACAATATTGTATTTTAGAAAATCGAGATGCTCTCGATTTCTTTGATATTCTTAAGCGCCAAAAAAAAGGTTTGTAAATTTATATGATTTAAAATTTTGAGGCTTTCTTCAAAGTTGTCGAGGTTTTTGAAATTAGGCACTTCAAAAATTTAATAGGGTCGTTCAAAATGCAGTTCTATATTTTATTTAACAACCTTTTTTATTAGTTGAGAGGGTGTGAGGAATTTAATAAGTTTTTTAAGTGTCTATCGAACATATTTGGTCTACGCTTAACGAATTTTGGTGAATCTAGCCGCCCTTTCCAGTTTCCTTGTTTAAACGGGGATAAAGACCAACTTTCCACTGGCCACTTACCCTTTTTAATTAATGTTATAAAAACACGGACTTTTTTTAAATTATAAAAATGATGTTTTTTGTTTTTAGACTATACAATAACTTTTATAAACATTTGAGATGGTGGAAGAACTTTAATAATAAATCTTATTTGTGTCAACGGGAGTGGTTGCCAAGTCTATACACTTGTGGTCGTAAGTAATGTTTTTCTAATCACGGACATTTTTTAAATTATAAAAACGATATTTTCTTGGTATTTTCAGAATAAAACATTATTTTTGTAAACATTCATGTGAGAGCAAGTACATTAACAATAAAGTTGATTCATTTAAAGAGGGTTGAATTGCATTTTGGATTAAATTATTGATTAAGTTATAATTAAAATTGGGACAAGTCTTAATGAGATCCTGTTCGCGTCTTTTAATGATTTACACTTTCGTTTTAAAGGCTTAAATTGGAAAATTCAATTGAATGGTATACATTAAAACAGAAAAAAAAATCGAGAAAGGACCGGATTTTTATTCTGAGATTTGAGAGGCGATTCTAAATTATACCAGTTTTCAGGATAGTTGTGTTGAATGACTAGTTCTTTTATGTTTTAATTTATTGAATGAATTTAATTGAGAGACTTTCAGGTTAATTGCCAAAAAGTTGGCCTAAAATTATCTCAGTAAAGTTTTTATATCAAAGCACAATTTAGTAGATTTTCCAAATTTTAGACGACTTTGTGCAGAAATCATAAATAAAAAAGCACGAGAAAATGAAGATATGAGAACGAAAACTGGATAAGGACCATTTCATTTTTCCACCCACAAACACAGCTATTAAAAAAAGGGTTTTACCACGCTAAAACATAGTCAATAATGGCCACATCCTTCTATAATTTTGACTTCTTATCTAGTTGTCATTCTAATATTTTCATAAAGTCTTAAATTCCAGTGCAAACCTTTTTATAAATTTTGGCATATCAAAGAATACATACACTGCCCATATTTGATAGGGCCAAAAAAGTTCAAACTAGATTTTTGTGATTTTGGAAAAAAATAAGCAGTTTTAACATTTATGAGATGGATAAGTGGATAATGACAATTTCGGTATTCCCCCTTCCATACAGGAACACATTTTTTCTATTGTTCTCATATTTAATTTCATCAAAATTTTACATTTGAAAACCTATTGCAAAGAACTTTTTTTCTTCATCCTATAAAATTTCATTTTTGGTCCTTATTCAGTTGTCTTTCTCATGTTTCCAATTTATTTTCAAGGAAAATATCAATCAGTTCTCTTATTTTTATTAAAGTAATATAGATAGCTTACATTGTTTTATTTCAACACTAAAAGAAATTAATTGCTGGTTCGTATATTGGTCATTCCAAAATTTTTTTTTAAATTCCAACCAAAACTCTGCGCGATCATGTCGGCGATTCAGCTGGCGATTTTTCTCCTAATAGTAGGTGCCCAAAAACAAGTAATTATTGAATTAATAATGTTGGTGCTTCTGTATTATGTTAAAGAAACATATATCAATTGTCGTAGAAGTACCGAACTTATTAATTCATTAATTACTTGCGAAAAACTGTTGGAATTTAAAAATTAAACTTATTAATACCTACTCATTCTATCGATTTATATAAAGTACAAAATTCTTGTTTATTATTATCTCGATTTGTTTCCTAAACATTTTATACATGAATTTTATAAAATCAAAATTGCTTTTTTTCGTAAACGATTGATTGTAGAACAAAATGTTGAACACAAAATAGTTCTAGTTTTTCAAAATCATTAAGCCTGTTATAAAAGTGCATCATGAAAAATCAACACCTTTCTCCATTAATTAGAAAAACTACAAGGAACTATAAAAAAATGTTTTTTAGAACACATATGTAATATATTGAGATCTATATTTTTTGTGTGCAATTTTTTTCTGAAATGCATACTTTTCAAAGTATAGTTCGGTTTTAACCAAAATCATAAAAAATCAGCGTAATAATCATTTTTGGTCGATTTTTTTGAAAAAAAATGATGTCACCATAAAATGTTGTGAAACAGAAAACATGTATTTTTATGAAATACTTCATTTCTCTGTAGAATATTTTTATACAAAAGCAATATTTTTCAAAATAAATCAGAAATTGAAAACAGAAACTACGCGGAAATTGAAATGAACAGGAAAGCCTCTCTTAAGGTTTTTTGTACAAGGTTGAATGTATGAATTTGCATTTAATATTCACTAAGGTCGTCCGTACATTCGACTTTCGATTTTTTGTGATCATCCCCCCCCCCCCCCCAAATTATTTGCTTGCCGTAAATTAAATTAAATTTTTGTAAATTAAAGTTATGTCACCTCCTAAGCCTAAGGAAAGTTCAAGGAAGAATTTCCACCCAATAACTTTTAATTATGGCCCCCGTGAACCCCTTAACTTGTGCCCGGAAAATGCCAAAAAAAATGAAAAATATCAGTTTTATGTAAAATTCATGCTAGACTGTATTTTTGTTTAATTTTCTCAAAATTAATTATTTTTATTTGATAAATCACAAGCTTCCAAGTATTTTTGAACTAATTCTTAATTCTTTAAACCATTATTATTTGTTTAAACCATTGTTTTCGCCCGTAAATCGTGAAAAGTAATTATTTTTTGTGATAAATGATACGGATTGCTGAATTTCAAGAATAATAATTATTTTTTAACATATTTGGTAATTATTTAAGCAATTTTCATTTGTCCAACAATTTTTCCCCTATATATCGTAAAAAGTTATTATTTTCTGTGATTAATGCCACAATTAATGAATGTTAAATGTAATAATGTTTTGTTTAAGATACTTGGCAATTGTTCAAACAATTTTTTCAACCATTTTTTCAACCATTTTTTCATCCTGTAAATCGTGAAAAGTTATTATTTTCTGGAATTTATGTCGCAGGTAAGTAATAATGTCTCTTATTAATCAGTATTTTCTTTTATCAATGAAATCGATATGACAAAATAACTATCAATAACGAAACTGAAAAAAATGGTTCCAAAAATTATTATTGTTAAAAAAGTTAGGGTATAAGTTCTGAAATAAGAAAATAATGAATAATAAGCTACATAGTGTAAACTGTAAGAGGTACAAAGAAATTAGAATTTTCTCCACCTTTCCTATGAAAAGGCGTATGTAAATGATAATTAATTGTTTAACTAATTGTAAACTGTGTTTCATACAAATTGTTGAAACAAATTAAAATTGTTTAAATAAATGTCAAATATCGTTGAAAAACATATTGCTCTAAAAATTCGTTAATTGTTTAATTAATTCCGGACAATAATAACTTGTTACGATTTTACAGTGGAAAAATTTTTTAACCCTTCAAGACCCACTGGGAACTTTAGTTCTCAAAAACGCGTTCAAAATCTATAACTCGGGTCTTAAAGGGTTAAAAAACGTAAATTGTTTAAATAATTACTAAATATGTTAAAAAATAATAATTATTCTTGAAATACATCAATCTGTTACATTTATTATTATTATTCTTATTATACCATTACGCCATGTCCCTTTCGGGGTAAGCGTGACTCACTCGATGAGGAAGGGTGTAACGTGGGGGAGGGGGTATCCCAAAAAATAAAAACTTTTCACGATTTACGGGCGAAAAATATTCTTTGAGCTTCTTCAAAATACTTGAAAACTTGTGACTTATCGTACAAATATTTAAAAAAAAATTTTTAATACAGTCTTTAGCATGAATTTTACATGAAACTGCTATTTTGCATTTTTTGGGGCATATTCCGGGCACAATACAAGGGGGTAGGGGGGATCAAAATTAAAAGTTATTCGGTGGAAATTATTCCTTAAGAGTTGACTAAATTTTAATTGACAAAAAGTTAATAAACAGTACTTCTTTTTTCAACTTTTTCGAAAAACGAGCTTTTCCCATTTAAAACCCCATATTAATTTCAAAAGCCTGGGGGCACGGGTTAATGTTGACCGATTTGAAAATAAAATAGGGAATACCTTTTTCCGGAAAACGAACAAATTTGGGGGGGGGGGGGTCGCTTACCAAAAGTTAAAAGTCTGAATTTTTGCAGGTATAAATTTGGACCACCCTAATATTCACATATAAAGTTTGGATTATAGCATGCATATCGATATGAAAATGGCAAATTTGATGAAAAGTATAGCTTTTTTAGACTTTTAAATATTTATGTAAAAGCAAAAGAAAGGCTTCACTAAAATTATATCCATGACATTTTTATTTCGTATACTATACATTTATAGGTATAGTATACTTGAAAATTAGAATGATTTGACATACGTGTATGAAAAAAAGCAAAATTGACGAAAAAATCAAATTTAAAAACAAATTTGACGTAAAGTTCTGATTCGAATTATCGAGAATTCGTGTTATCGAAAATAAGAATACAAACGCACATAATACGTTTAACTACGGTTGTACTACGTTCCACAGAACATATTATGAATTTTCCTTGAAGGCGAAACTTTTTCCGATCAAGGATGTATGAAACTTTTTTTCCAGCGCATATTTAATGCCCACAAAAGCTTAACTGAGCGTAAACATTTTTATAGGATAAAAAATCAGGAAAAGGGAAAAATATGATTATCTGAGCAAGTCACGCCTACCCTGAAAGGGAAATGGCTTAATGGTATAATAATAATAATACTAAATTAATTTCTTTTATGAAGAAGTATGAGAAGAACGAGAAGTAATCCTTCGCAAAATAAAGTTGGTCCTAAAAAGGGTCGTTTGGTATGCTGCGAATAGCAGATTATTAATGAATAAAGTCAGTAATATTACTAATATTCTTCTGTTTGATGCAACTTCCTCCCTCACGAAATTTTTCAATCAAGTCTAAAGCAGCGAAGATAGTGTCTGGTACACTGTTAAAAAAATCTGATCGAAATTTAATATACATATGAACAAAGTCATTTTCATATACTGTGCATTAATTTTAATATACCATCATGTTGTAAAATTAATATACATGTATATTAAAGTCGGCAAAACAGAGTGCGTGAAAACAACAAGCTCTTTCACGCCTTCAGATCTTGTCAAACATTAACAAATAAAATAATAACCTTACATTCGTCGACAAAATTCCGTGATAACGTGAGTACAGTTGGTTGGGGGTTAGGTTTCTGAATTATTTGTTTAATTGCACGTTTCTTTCAAAAACCAGTGTAATTTATATTGATCTAGGAGAAAATATTATGTTTGATTATTTATAATTGAAAATTGCTGCCAAAATTGTTTTTAACTTGTGTAAAGTGCAAATATCTACCTTTTCTCATGAATAATCAATATGCGATATATGAAATTTAATAACATAGTCTCTTAATGGCGATTTCGTATACCTATAGGTTTTAGATTTAATATACAAATGTATATTAAAAGTATATTTAAATTGCAAACATTTTCAACAGTGTACATAACTTTGTCCGGAAACAAACCTACGAGAAATTGCTCAATGAAATTAAGCATCTCTGAATTTCGTTGGTGGTGTTACATCCTGATCATCGGCATCATTCTTGTCCTCAGATTTCAAAGTTTCTTGTTGTTTTACGTTATCCAATATCTCATTATCTGTAGGTTCTGTAGCAATTATTAAATTAGTGTTCACATCAAAGAAATCTTCAAAGTTTACATGTGTGAATCCTAATCTCCTTTGTAGATCGCAGTCCACTCTTCAGAATTACCATATCTGCAGAATTTTCGTCCTCTTCTTGTGACATCAGTCCAAGCTTTGTTTAAATCGATTCTCCTTCGGTAATTAACTTTAAGGTTCTTGATAATTCCTTGATTCATTGGTTGCAATTTTGCAGTGTTTACATCAAGACTTTCGGATGGAACGAACAATTAACCACAAATAGGAGAACTTTCCGATTGTATCTTTGGAATTTGCGATCAATTTTATGAAGCAAGTCTTCGTATATTAAACTGGTCATAAGATTTTGTATTGTTCTTGTCAAAAACTGGTAAAGACTTGACTCCCTTGAAACATCGTGGTTGCTTTGATTTGTCTGTTACCAATAACTTTAGTTTTTCTTTACCAGACAGATTAGCGCAGATCATGACAGTAACACGATCTTTGCTCTTCTTTCTACCATGAAAAGTGGTCACATGCAATCGCCTAGGTTATAAATATGAATTTTTCGAAGTATGTTAATTACTCACGGCGGAGCGTATATAATATTCTTCGTATTATCGAGGAATTCGGATTATCGAACTTTGAATAATCGAGAAATATTAACATGGGAAACGTCGGGTTTCAGCCGGGGCCGAAAGAAAAGTTCGAGTTATCGAAAATTCTTATTATAGAGGTTTGCATTATTGACGTTTCACTGGATATGGCTTAAGCAAGCCTTAAAATGACTGTACCAGCAGTTAATTTCTTTCAGTGAAGAATTCGTTTATTTTTAGAATAGCAAGAGTTGTTGACACGATATCGTTACTTAACATTCTTTTTCCCTTAGATCGTACAATTTGCTCTCAAAATGTACGTATTCCCTCATGACGCTCAGGGAACCTTGCCAAAACTTGTTTCCTGCGACAGACGAAATAAATTCATTGGTCGAATTTTACTAACGAACCCCTTGTCCTCTTCTGCTTAGACCATCTTTAACCAAGTCCTTTCCTACGTGCCAGAAACGACTGCCAAACAATTGCGGAGTCCTATCGAATCTTTTCTGTTTTCCAAACTTTCCTGATTAAACACCTCGCTATTATTCTTCAGCTTTTTCTTTTTATCTCAAAGCGCGATATTAATCTCGAGGTAAATTTAAAAGGGCAATTTTGCACTGAAACATTCTAGTAAAACAGGGTGTTTAATTTTAATATAATGGTGGACATTATTCTAGGAGAATTACGGGTTGAGCTTTAATTAGCTACATTATTATTACTATTATTATTCGTAATTGCTCAAGAGTTTATCGCGAAATATTCTGGTGTGTAAATAGCCTCGTTTCATTCTGGACAGGGTTGGCAATTTGTTTTTTTGGATTTTGAAACAGAAACATTTTTATGATTTTTTAATATCTTTTTTAGTGCCTTGTGTTTAGTGTATTATGAGGTAATTAACCTGAATGTGTTGTGAAATATGTACCTTTCATTATAATGCGCAGTTAGAAATGGCTTTGCGTGCTTGGTTACTCATTATAAAAATAAGAATTTTATCGATTCCTTCAAAGTTTCTGATGAATGAGATCTACCTGGGTTCTACAGCTTGAAAGATCCTGAAATTTAATTTTTCTTGCAAGTTTTATTTGCTTATTTTTTAATGATGAATGAATATAAGAAAATAACGAAAATTTATATTTTATGGGAACGGTATTAAAAAATTATTAGTTTATTTGTCTTGTTTTTGACTTCAAGTTATACAGGATGGTTGTAGGTCAGGGAAAACCTGGAAATCAGAGAAAAGACAGGGAATTTTATTGGTCAGGCACTTTACATGAATGTCATGGATAATAAATTTGACATTTTTTAAATTTTAATTGGAAATATTTTTATTCCGTTTGTAAAAGATTCCATGTTAAAAATGTTACAAGATTAAGATTGTGACCCTTAAATGTTATATTCTTAGATTGTGTTGTTGGGTAAAAATTTCATTATTTGGTTAAAAATTCAACAATTTGACCAAAAAGTCATACTTTTTGGCTGTAAATTCGTCTTTTTGGGTTGAATGGGCTGAAATATCTGCTATACCATTATTTATTGAGAATTCATCTTTTTTGGTTGAAAACGGAACTATTTAGTTGAAGCTTGAACCAATTTGTTAACAAATAATTTTTTTTTGTGAAGAATCATAATTTTAGTTGCAAATTCATATCTTTGTTTGAAAATTCATTTTTTGTTGGTTGAAAATTCGTTTTTTTGTTATTGAAAATTTAACTATTTCAGTTGAAGATTCATCATTTTAGTTCAAATTCATTCTTCGGTGGAAATTGGAATATTTTGTTGAAAATTGAGTTTTTAAAATCGAAAATTCAACTACATGGGTAAAATTTAAACCACTTTGTTAAGAAAAAAAATTCTTTGTCGCAGATTCATAATTCTAGATGAAAATTGATCTCTTTGGTTGAAAATTCAACTTTTTTACAGAAAATTTCTTTATTCTTTATTCGTTGAAAATTCATCTTTTTGTTTGGAAAATTCACCTTGTGGGCTGAAAGTGTAACTAATATGTTAAAAATTAATTTTTTGGTGAAAGTTCATCTCTTTAGTTGAAAATTTAGATATTTTGTTGAAAATTCGTTTTTTGTTTGTTTAAAATTAATTTTTTCAACAGCAAATGTAACTTTTCCATGTTTTGATGAAAATTGCTATTTTTTAGGTTGAAACTAAAACTTTTTTTTTCATAAAATTGGTCTTTTGGGTTGAAAATTCAACAATTTGGATAAACATTTTTTCTTCCTTGACTTTATTACATTTATAATCTTTATTTGTTGAAAATTCGTCTTTTTGGTTGAAGTTTCATCTCTTCAGATGAAAATTTAATTATTTTGTTGAAAATTCGTTTTTTTTTTGTTTAAAATCAATTTTATAACACCAAACAGAAACCCTTACAGTTACGGTCGGATGTCCGTCCGTCCATCCGTTCATCGTACTTTTTTCCACTGTGGGTAGGGGAATGTAGGGGGAGTAGGGAAAGGAAAGTAAGGAAGGGTTTTTTTTTAAATTTATTTGAAATTTTTTTTTAGTAACGAATCTTCGTGGTTTCGTGTTTGGTTGAAACTATAACTCTTTGGAATGAAATTTTTGTTGAAGATTCATGTTATTGGGTTGAAAATTCAACTTTTTCCCCGAAAATTCGTCTTTTGGGTTGAAAGTTCAACAATTTGGATACATTTTTTTTCCTACTTGACTGAAAAATCTTTATTTGTTCAAAATTCGTCTCTTTGGTTAGAAAATTCAACTTCTGGGTTAAAAGTGTAACTATTTCGAAAAAAATTCATTTTTTGGTGGAAGATTCATCATTTTAGTTGAAAATTCCTTTCTTTGGTTGAAAGTTTAACTGTTCTGTTTAAAATTGATATTTTTAAATTGAAAATTCAACTACTTGGATAAAAGTTCAGCTACTTTGTTAAAAATTTATTTTTCTTGGTTGTAGGTTTTTAATTAATTTTGAAATTCATCTTTTTGGCTGGAAAATTCAACTTCTGGGTTGAAAGTTAAACTACTTTGTTGAAAATTAATTTTTGTAACTGAAATTTTCACTTTTCCAGTTTTGGTTAAGATTTATCTTTTTAATTGAAAATTCAAACAATTGTTTGGAATTTCGTCTTTTTCGGTTGATAATTAATATTTCTGGTTGAAAATTCGTCTTTTTGATTTTAAAATTCATCTTTTTTGGTAGAAATTTAATCTTTTCCGGTTGAAATATCAGCTATTACATTTTTTGTTAAGTATTAATCTTTTTTTGCTTTGAAAATTCAACTTTCTTCCCGAAAAATCGTCTTTTTGGATTGGTTGAAGTTTAATCTTTTTTGTTTAAAAATTCTACACATTAGTTGTTGAAAATTTGTCTTTTTGCATTGAAAATTTAACTATTTGGTTGAAAATGCAACTGTTTTTGGTTGAAGTTTAATCCTTTTTGTTAGAAAATTCTATCATTTGATTGAAAATTAATCTTTTTTGGTTGAAATATATAAATGAATAAATTTTTAAATTTCAATCTGTAATTGTTTTATTCCGTTTAGAGAATATTCTATGTTAAAAATGTTTCATGATTAAAATGTTGGTCTTTGAATATTAATGGTAAGAGAAAGTTAAAAATTGTTCACGGAAAAATCACGAAAACGCCAGGGTATTTCGAAAATGAAATTCTCTGTTATAAAATATTATAAATTTAAGCTTTACCTTTTTTGTGATCATTATTTATTCAATATTTATTTTTTTTATTCTACTGCAGTGTAGACTTAGCTACTGACAATTCGTAGAAAATCCAGTATATTTCACGAGTTCCTGACTGATCTTATACATTTAGACGATTGGAAGCTCTAGGTAAATCCGTAGAACCGTATAACTTAATTTAAGAAAGATTCAATACGTTGACGGTAAATCTTGGAAAAACCTCTCAGTTTATATTTCCTAATCCACTTTCTTCTATGTGCAGGTTCATTAAAATGCATAAATACGCTTTTATTGGATTTCTTCCTCTATAGTATTATTTTCCTAAAAAGAACTTTCATAATCCATCATTAGCAATTATTTACTTAAATTAACTCAATAATGCAACTGCAGTGAAAACAAACCTATTAATTTAGTTTTAAATTTCCTTTATTAAAGCGGAATTTAATTTAAAGCTTCCAAAATTTGTAGAACACTAAAGAAAATTGAAAGGGAATTTAATTAAAGTATAACTTCCTTTGAGTAAAAAAAAATAGGCCACGAAGAAGGTGCTACTTTAAAGGATGCAAACTTTCGAAAATAAGGTCATTCGGAGTGTTTTTCTTGCAAGGAGAAATCGATTATACATTAATGAACCGACATTCATTCAAATTAGGGAAAATACACCTAGCTCTTGAAGTTTTCGTGACTTTGCGAGCCCTAATTGTAGCTAAAATGTTGAATTTGATATTACGGCTAGATAAACACGCTATCGGGTCAGATAAACGCGAGATGAAAAATAGGATTAATTTCCGGGCTGAAGGTGTGTAACGAAGTCCGACTATATGAACACACGTAATGTACACAAATAATATTATCGTTTACCCGTTCATGTTTAATTAAAATCTTAAGCTGTTTATCGCTCGATTGAAAATAAGTGAATGATAGTGCATTTCGAATTGAGTATCCTCTCCATAATGAATTTAAAATTCAATTTTTTTTCAATTGTATTTTTTCAAATTTAGACTGTTTTGAATCAATTTTGGATTTTAAAGTTGCATTTCTTTCAAATTCGGATTCAAAGGTTTATAATTTCGGATGCGGTTCCGTTGAAATGACTTCAATCGAAGGGTGTGAACTAGGGTGGTCCAAAAATGCATTGGAAATTTTTTGTTCACCCTAGAGGGCAAGTCCCCCCCCCCCCCCAAAGAGTGGGCATTTCCGGAGAAACAAAAATCCCTATTTTTTTTTTTCGAAATTCGAATATTAACACGTGCCACCGGGCACTTCAAAATCCCATTTAATTAACATGGGGAAATTTTGGATTTTCGAAAAATTGAACTCATACTTCAGGGTTTGATCGAAACGTGCCAAACTTTTTAGGACTTGAAGAGGAGTACCCATGAAATAAAAGCATACGTATTATTGTTACTTTTTAGCAATTTCCCTCGTCTTTTTCATACGAATAATTAGTAGTGGACAATTTGAATATTTTCCATGACTTTTTAAACAATTTTTAATTGTTTAAACAAATGTAACTTATTTAAACAATTATTTATTCCCAAAAAACGTAAAAAATAATCGTATTTTCTGATTGAAATGTAATAGTTTGTCATTGTTTGGCGTAGCAATTTTTTTTTAAAAACATGTAATTATTTAAACAATTAATTATTGTTTATTCTGAAAATTTCTAAAAATTGACCCAGAGATGTCCACTTTTTTCTCAAATTGGTATACTATGCTACTTTTTGTTGAATAATTATATAATTTTGATACATTTCTTTTAATTTTGAATAAATTTATATTTGTTTAAACAATTTTGATTTGCTTAAGCACTTTTTTTCGATAACTTAAAAAAAATTGAATGAAATAAAATACATATAATTATTTTTCTGACTGTATAGTATATAGGAAGAATATATTAACCATTTTTTAATTTTTTAAACAAGTATAATTTGTTTAAACAATTATCTTTCCAAAAATATTTTTTAATCGTATTTTCTGAATTAAACATAATATTGAATGATTGCGAGGAGTAATAAATTCTGCTAAAAACTTCATGTTATTGTTTATACAATTAATTATTGTTTTTTTTCAAATTTCCTTCAAATTGAGTATGGATGGTTTACATCTTGTTTGGCGCATTATTAAATAAATCATAAATTCATAATAAACTTTAAATTATAAAAGTGTATTTATTATTGCTTTCTTCATATTTTTACAATCTTTATCATAATTATATTATAAAAAAGCACATTCAATAATGCAAATTATGATTCAAGTTGTAATTAGACTGAATATGAAATGGATTTAGATTATATTTCATTATAGAATTTGAATGTCTTATGAATATCAAATCTGACATACTGGAAGACACAAAAAAATATATTAAAATATATTTACGAAAATAATTCCATGTTCAATATTTTATATTATTGATCCAGATTTTTTAATAGAAAACTGCTTGAACGAATAAAAATTGTTTAAACAATGACACGACCTTTTTCAACAGAATTTACTACTCCTGGAAATCATTCAATATTATGTTTAATTCAGAAAATACGATTTAAAAAATATTTTTGGAAAAATAATTGTTTAAATAAATTATATTTGTTTAAACAATTAAAAAATAGTTAATATATTCTTTCTATACACTATACAGTCACAAAAATAATTATATGTATTTTATTTTTTTTAAGTTATCGAAAAAAAACTGCTTAAGCAAATAAAAATTGTTTAAACAAATAGAAATTTATTAAACATTAAAAGATATATATCAAAATTATATAATTATTCAACAAAAAGTAGCATAGGATACCAATTTGAGAAAAAAGTGGACATCTCTGGGTGAATTTTTAGAAATTTTGAGAATAAACAATAAGTATTTGTTTAAATAATTAAATAATGTTTAAAAAAAAATTACTGCTTCAAACAATGACAAACTATTACATTTCAATCAGAAAATACGATTATTTTTTACATTTTTTGGGAATAAATAATTGTTTAAATAAGTTACATTTGTTTAAACAATAAAAAATTGCTTAAAAAGTCATGGAAAATATTAAAATTGTCCATTAGTAATTATTCGTATGAAAAAGACGACGGAAATTGCTAAAAACTAACAATAATACGTAAAAATGTAGTTTTTTTATTTTTGTGTCATATTTG
>CAKNYM010052860.1:397703-407738 GCA_932195095.1 Andricus curvator
GGTGGGTTAAAAATAAAAGTTATTAGTATGCCTTTATTTCATAGGTACTCCTCTTCAATCCCTAAAAAGTTTGGCACGCTTCGATCAAACTCTGAAGTATGAGTTCAATTTTTCGAAAATCCAAAATTTCCCCAACCTAGTGTGAACTGAACACTAAGAATGTTTTTCTTGATTTTGTATCTAGAATGTCTTATAAGTATTTTTCGATAAAAAAACAAAATCTTCGCCAGACCTGTTTTTGAAAAATTAATTTTTAATGTACAACATTTGAAATTACCTAGTTTTTATCGAAAGCAAAGCGAGATATGAAAAAATGTTATAAGAACAAAGTTGTTCTTTGGAAAAATTGCTAAAGACATCCTTTATCATTTTTAATTTCACTTCATTTTCTTAAAAAATTTCATTATTTTATTTCATTATAAATTGCTTTTTTCTTATATCTTGTTCTCGATATAATTAAGTAGAAAAGCTAGGAATGTAGTCCTACCCACACTTTTTTTGATACTAAAAATTTTTTATCTTAAGCTGATAACATTTTAAAAATAAAAATATATCTTCGGACTATTTGAATAATAATATTCACCTTTTATAATTTTTTCGCTGGTGTAAAACAGTGGAAAACGAATTTGTATCTCTTAAAATGAAAAATCTAGTTTTTCAAGAAAATGAAGTGAGATTAAAAATTATTAAGGGGATCTTTTTTTAGAAATTTTTCAAGGAATAATTTTGAAAATGAAATTGAAGTTGAAAATGGATTTTTTTTAAACAGCTCCGGCGAAGATTTTGTTTTTATCAAAAAATAGTTGTAAGGCATCCCAGCTAAAAAATCAAGAAAAGCATTCTTAGTGTTCGCAACTTTGGAATGGAATGGAATTTTCAAATTTCAATTCTTTAACATTCAAAGACTTTCAAATTTGGAGTTTGGAGTTTTTTAAATGAATCCTCCAAATTATTTTCGATAAATTTCGAATTGAGTATCCTCTCAATTATTCAAAGATTCAAGGGTTTACAAGTTCGGATGTTTTAAAAAAGCGTAAGTTTCAAATTTCAATTATTTTAAATTCAAAGACTTTTAAATCAGGTTGTTTTCAAAATTTTGGGAACTTAAAGTTGTTTCTCCCAATTACTTTACTTACAAAAATTTAGAACTTTCCTGGAATTATTAAATTGTCGCGAATTTAAAATTTTCGAATTGGAAAATTCCAGACAGTTTTTAATGTTACCGAATTTAAAAATTCCCAATAATAGATCATTCCTGAAATCAAATTTTCGACATTATAAAATATCCGATACGATAAAATTTCTGACACAGGAAGATTTGAGAATCATAATCATTCCCGAATTTAAACAATTAAAAAATCGTTTTAACAATAAATAAATCATAAAATAAAAAATAAATATGTTGATCAAATATTTTTTCGGGAATTTTATCATTCGGGAATCTCCATGTATCGGAAAATTTTACGGTGTTACATATTTTATAATATCGGCAATTTTAATTCGGGAATTTTTAAATTCAGCAATGTCATAAACTGTCGAGAATTTTGAATTCTCGGCAATTTTCTAATATAGAGAATTTTCTATTTCGAATATTTTCGTTTTTGAAAATTTTTCAGCGTTGGAAGTTTTATTTTTCGGGATTTTTTATTCGTCCCACCCTTCATTTCTATTTTTTCGAAGCTTTATGTCTTAAATTTTCAGGCTTTAAAATTTGAGTTTTTTTTTAAATTCTTATGAGCTCTGAAATTTCATTCTTTTAAAATTCCTAATTTTTAAAATTAAAATTGAATTGTTTTCATTCTTGGGACCTCTTCCTAATTTGTAAGTAAGCCTATTTATAATTCCAAAGTTTAAACATTTGAATATAGTTTTTTTAGGCTTCACAGACCGGCCCCTATATCCCTTATTGTGTCCTATATTAAGCCGTATTCCCTAAAGTCCCCTATTTTCTCGATTTGGTCCCTATAGTACCCTATTTTCAGTCAATAGCCTACATTATTTTTTTTTAAATCGGTCATTAATATCTAATGTCATTAATATCTTCAAATTTCTTCTTTTGTATTCCGTAGGACCCTTGGTATACTTTAGGACCCATGATTGTCTCTCAAGTCTAACAAAAATGATTCTGGACAATTTCCAATTGAAAGCTTTTAGACTTGAATAATTTTAAATTGCGAATTTAAAAAATGTAACAAAGCCTTAATACTTGGATAATTTTAAATTCAAATATCAAAAGATGATTTCAATTTTTCAAAACGGTACTACTTCAAATTGGATCTTAATGTTTTAGTAATTTAAAGCTTGAAGCGGCCAAAGCTTAATAATTCAAAATTGAAAGCGTTTGAAATTTAAAAAGTTTGAATTGAAAACTTAAGGAAATAAATAATTTAAGATTGAATTTTATAATATATTATTGATGAATGGCTTGATTTTGCGCGTTAACAAAATGATTATGAAAAAATGCATAGTATTGTAATTTTATATTTTCGTGGATCAACAATTTTGTCATTGTTTTTGTAGGTCCGAAAAGTATCTTAAATTTTAACAGATTTTTATGATTGGATTTATTCTTAGGATTGTTTTTTTGTTCTTCTTTATTTATTCATATTATTTGATTTGTAAATTTGAAAACTCCTTCCAAAATAGCTTGACAATTTTTTCCGTTATTTGAGCCCTTTCTGCGAATAAAACTACCCTAGAGAAAAATTGGGATGTAGAAACTAAAATGCAGCAGGTTTTCCAAATAATCATTTTGGAAAATTCTTTTAAATACTTGAGAACGTCGTTTTCTTGTATTTAAAAATGATCTTTTCTACATATGTCTCAAAAATCCGTTGAACACCTCAAAACTTCTTACTGATAGAAATACAGTAGAAAAAAAAGCTGAAAGAATTAAAAATAGATAAATTCAAAAATGATCATTTTCAAATTATGCTGTTTATCTATAGTTCATTCTTGTAGTTTTTCTTGATTTTTTTCTACTGTATTTTTATCAGTAGGAAATCTTGAGCTGCTTGTACGATTTTTCAAAGCTAGCTAACAAGTTAATTGAAAAAAAAAATGACTATACCTATACCTACGGGGTAAGACATTTTTCGGGGATTTTCCCGAAAATGTTTGATTAGCTAATAACTCTAAAATTTCGTCCAAAAAATTTTCGAAAAAATTTTGGAATTTATTTAAAAGTTAGGGAATTTTTCCTAACCAACTGTAGGGAAAATTCCGTATAAACCTTTTTCCTAACAAACTGTAGGTAAAATTCAGGAAAAGTTCAG
This sequence comes from Andricus curvator, assembly GCA_932195095.1. NCBI lineage: Eukaryota > Metazoa > Arthropoda > Insecta > Hymenoptera > Cynipidae > Andricus > Andricus curvator. Next base: position 400,979 of record CAKNYM010052860.1, read on the forward strand.
AAATTCCCCTCAAAGTTACGAAATTTTTCTTAAAATACTGTATGGAAAATATCGCAAAAATTCGGGAATCTATAGAGAATTAGGGAATTTATTTAAAAATTAATTTGACGATGACCACGTATCAAAAAGGCAACCTGATGTCCATGATTGCTTATATACCTAAAAATTAAAAATTTCTTTCCATACCTTAGTCGAAAATTGTGTCGAACTTAACAAATTTCACTTGTTGGTTAATTTTACCCTCAGGCACCTAACGGTAACTTGCCCGTATTAATTTGCTTCCAAAATTTTTGGGAAAAAATCCCGAAAGATGTGAATATTTTCCGAAAAATGGAAAAGACTAATTTGCAAAACCTTCGAGAAGGTATACCGGACGTCTGTTGCTATTTAATTATAGATATAGCTAAAGGAATATAAATAGAGGCCCATCGAATAGAGGGTTGTATAGTAATTTAGAACTTAATTTTGTTAACTAAACCAAATGTTTTGAATGAAAAGTTTGCTGGGTCAACTAAATATTTTGTTCCCATATAATATAACCATATTCTATGGTTGAACAAACAGAAATCATTGTTGATTCAAACACATATATTTCAGAGCCTGCGTATAATCGTCAAAAATAATTTTATTTCCAATTACATAATGCAATAATAAATGAAGGCTCGCAGTACAGAAATAGATAAATAACATATTTTCTATACTGGGTTTATTGAATACAAAATTCTCTTCCTTTCAACATGGATATTTCCTGAAATTATTATTGTTTATTGAAAAAAAATCTTTTTTTAAGCCTTTCAGCGGAAAATAATCTGTCATAGTGCGATACAGCGGCACTAAATTTTTATTTACTCGAAACAGAATGATTTTTTTGGTATCAATGTACAATTTTTTATTTTTGTAAAAAGTTTAAAATTCGATTTCTAATTTCTACCGAAAGCCGATTTTTAAAACCTCTGAAAATCTCACCTCAAAATTTTTGGACAATTAACTCTGAATTGTCTATTGCAAATAATGTTAATGTCTGTTGAAACTAACGATTTTATACTTTTTTATCGCAATCCGCAGCCAAGTCTGTCCGTTTTTGTGGCTGGTGTTACTTTGAGATTGTCAACTTACACATTTATTTCCTCGAGGGTGATTAACTTTTTGTAATAAAATGTGTGCGGGCTTGAATCAGTAGCACTTCGTCTCGAAAGTGTTTTTTTACGAGGTTTTTTATCCTATCTTTAAGTGGTGATTTCAAATTTACAGAATTCTTTTTTCGTGCTCTGCGGAAAAATTCTGACTTTGCTGGTTATCAAGTTCTATACTGCTGCCCTTTAAATTTTGTTTATTGTAAAGAAACTGAAAGATGCTCTTTCGGAGCGTGTAAAATTCGCAAAAATAATTTTACTTTCAGTTAATATAAAAATAAATCTGAGCACACGAAATATCTGTATACTATAAGAAAGACATGCCTAATTTTTTAGGTAAAATAATTTTCTTAATTAAAGTATAAATATTATCAAAAAGGTGACCAGGAATTTTATGAGACCGAGAAAAACCGGGAGATGACAGTGAATTTATTTTTTGAACGGGGATTTAAAAAATTTTTAGAAAAAAATCTGTCCAACTTTTAACTTCAACTGTTTTTTAAATAATTATTTCAATTGATATCTTTTTCAATTATATAATTCAGTTTATAATGCGTAATTAGAAAATCTTTCACATTAAAAATTTTCCATTTTAGATTTAAATTTTTAAGCGTACAAATAATTTAAAATTTTGTGTATTTCTTATGATTGAGTAAACCACATTTTACATTTAATTCGTCTTACAATTAGAAGCTTTTAAAATCCAAGATTTTGGATAACAAATATTTTTAGTTCATCAACTGTGAATATAAATTAATAATTGATTTTTAAAATTGAATTGTACTGTCAGGATTAAAAAGTGAATAATAATTAATTTGACAAGACGATTCGGAATCAGTTCACAATTTTAGAATTTCCAGATTTTAACGTTAAAAATTAAACTGTTTCAATTGGAAAGTCTTATTAGTTAAACAAATGTAAACGCCCGATTGAAACTTTATACATTTTTTTCAATTTTAAAATAATTTAAAAATATATATTTATAGTTAAAGGCATTTATTGAATTTCAAATATTGTTTCAGTCTAAAATGATCCATTCTTTAAACCATCCAATTTGAAATTTTTTAATTAAAAAAAAGAACAATTACTTAATATTTAGAAATATCTGACTGTTCATTTTAAATCAGTAATTAGAAATCAAATATTCAAAACAAAAAAAAACTAATTTTTGAACGTTACATTTTTTATTGTTCTATTAAAAAGAACTGAATTTGTAAGTCAAATTGTTGAATTTTGATGTATAAATAACAATTGAACACCTATATTATCCTTAGCAAAAATTCGAGTAAGTTGAAGAGATTTTTAGAAGGTTTGAAAAAATTTTAAATTATTTACAAATTTGAAATGATTTCAAATAATTTAAACGAAGTTTCTACGTGTGCCTACAAAATGCGGCTATTCGTACCTAAATTTCGGTGCGAATAACCCACGGCCTAATTTAAAACAAAACATAGATTTTTGCAGATTTCGAACAAAAAATTTAGAAGCTTTTTAAGAATAATTGTGAAAGGCTTCAAAAGAATAAAAAACATTTCCTCAAGATTTCTAAGAAAATTATAAATGATTTTTTATTTTGAAAAATCAATTTCAAGAGAATATTTAAAAAGATTTAGGAAGATTTACAAAATTGCAAAACATGTATGTGGAAGATTTTAAGGAAATTTTTTCAATTTGGCAGGATTTTAAAAAAAATTGAGGAAAAATTCAAATCATTTTAAAAGATGTTTAGAAGTTCTGAAATAATTTCAAAAATAATTTTAAATGTGAAAAAATGTAAAACAACATGTGCATTTTTCAAGATTTTGAAATAAAATTTTTAAGCATTGTAAGAATTTTTGAACTATTTAGAATAAAAGAATTTAACTTTCAATTTAGGAAGTGTTTAGCTTATAAAAGAATGTAAGTGTTCAATTCTTAATGTTTCAATGATTGATTCTTTAATTTAGAGCATTGAAAATGATAACGTGGATTTATATTTTTGGAACTGATTCTGAATCTTCGTACTCTACAATTGATAAAAGTTTAAAATTCAAGAGTTCCACTTTGAGTGCTTTAATTTGCAGCTCAGTTTTTATTACTTCAAATGGAAAAATTTTCAGCTTTAGAGTTCGAAATTTTTAATTTCATTGACCGTGAAAAATGTTTGCGAACCGGGAAAAAACCGGGAATTTTTTTCTTTGATTAAAACGGCCACCCTGATTCCCTAAAACTTTTTCAATTTATAAAGATTTCGGGGAAAACTGCATATATTTATGGCAGTCCTTTTGATACTACAAGTGGAAGTTTTCGTTTGATTCGTGAAAAATTTAAGAAATATTCCCTATGAAAAATATAAGAAAATTTCCCGAAATGGTAAGAAAAATTTCCCTTTTTCACATGGTTTTGTTAATTCCCTAAAATTTCCGAATTATTCTAGATTGTTTTGGGAATATTTTCGACTAATTCAGAATATTTTCTCTAACCAAATTTGGAAATGTTCCATGCCGAAGGATAGGGAAAATTCCCCAAATTTTTTAGACTGTATGTAGCTTCTTCTGCATTTAATATCTTCTTTATCATATGCCATATTTCTTCAAAAAGGGTTCCCTTACAGCGTGAAAAAAGTATCCTATATGATCATGAAGAAAGTCCCCTTTGTACCCCATTTTTAATCCCATAGGGAATGTAAGGTCTGTTTTTGATTCAATTACCTACTTTTAAAGTACATATTGTTTAAATTTGGGACTTTTTTTTTATTTTGGATCACTTTCTAATTCGATTGCTTCCAGATTTGAAATCTTCTAAATTTGATGACATTCAAATTTTGAAGCCACAAAATTTGAAGAACTTTTTATGTTTTGATTTTTCAGACGTCAAGCAATTTCAAATTTGAATGTCATATTCTATTTTTTAATTAAGATTGAAAAGAAATCCATTTTATCATGAATAATTTTTGCAAAATAAACAAGAAAAAGATTCATATTTAAAAAACAAACTTCCAACACAACCTCACTTTTCGGCTCATTATAGACAAGAATAACATAATGAAAAAAGAGGGAGAAAAAGGAAAAAAGCAACCAAAAACCAACCTCTCACTTTTTCCTTTCTACGTTCTTTTTATACTACGAGGGGACCAACATGTTTCGAGGCTAATTTAGACCTCATCAGGGATTATTTATAGGGAATAACTAAAGGTATGAAAAAATTAAGAAACCTGTAAAGAAAATATTTCAATTAGTATTAATTAAAAAATTGATTCAGTTTAATATAATCAAATATATTTATTGAGAAAATGATTATTTGATAAAAAAGAATTCGTTTTATTATCTAGTCAAAGAAAATTACATTAACAAATTAATTACTCTATCCCATACTTTGTTATATCTTGAGAAGTCCCTTTTTAAATTGATAGCCCTGTTACCTTCTCTCTTTATGAATAAAATCTCCATGAATTCTCTCTTTTTCTGTTTTTTTTTTCAGGATAAAGAATTTTAATATCATTCCAATTGAAGTCATGACCATGTGTAGCTTTATGCTTTGAAAGGACTGAGTGATATCTAGGATGTCTGTGAAAATTATTTTCATGTTCATTTTTCTCAAGTCTAAGTACCCTTTTTGTCTGCCCTATATATAGACTGTATTGCAATCTTTACAATTAATTTGGTAAATTACACATTTTTTGTCTAGCGTTTCATATCTATCTTTTCCTAATTTTACAATCATATTGCTCTTAAAAGGAACTCTATAAATAGTATGTAAACCTAATTTTCCCAACAGTAACAGGGCTATCAATTTAAAAAGGGACCTCTCAAGATATAACAAAGTAGAGTAATTAATTGGTTAAAGTAATTTTTTTTGACTAGATAATAGAAAGAATTCTTTTTTATTAAACAATCAATTTCTCAATAAATATATTTGATTACATTAAACTGAATCAATTTTTAATTAATACTGATTGAAATATTTTCTTTGCAGGTTTATTAATTTTTTCATACCTTTATAATTTAGAAATTTATGATAGAACCTAATAAAAACGACATCTTCCAGAATAATAGTTAAAGTTTATTAGAAAATTATGAATCGATTACGTTTCGGAAACATAGCTGGTTTCCCTCATCAGACCTTAAAACAGTTTCAAAAATTCCGTGTACTTTTTCCTAATGTGTGAGTTTCATATCTTTTAGAAAAATATAAACTTCATAGGTAGTGCTGTAGAAAGATTTGTATTTTTTATTTTTTGTAATGAAACTATTGCTTAAATTATGATAAAAGATAATAAATGTTTTGTGAAGGCGTAAAAAAGAAATTTTTATTCTTCTTATAAATTCATACCTTTAGTTATTCCCTATAAATAATCCCTGATGAGGAGGTCTAAATTGGCCTCGAAACATGCTGGCCCTCCGTAGTATAAAAAGGACGGAGAAAGGAAAAAGTGAGAGGTTGGTTTTTGGTTAACTTTTCCCCTTTTTCTCCCACTTTTTTCATTATGTTATTCTTGTCCCTAATGAGCCGAAAAGTGAGGTTTTTTTTGGAAGTTTATTTTTTAATTATGAATCTCTTTCTTGCTTATTCAGGGTGTCTATACCCTACCTGGAAAACCTGGAATTGTCAGGGAATTTTTATATACCTGGAAAAACCTGGAAATGTCGGGGATATTTTTTTTAAAGTCAGGAAATTTTTTCGAGAACATGCATAATTTTTTTTAAATTACAATATAAAATTAAATAACAATAATTCTTTGTTTGTAAAAATAGTTCTACATTACTGTATTTAACTATTTTGTTGAAAAATTGTTTTTGGATTTGAAATTAATTTTTTTAACTGAAAATTTAACTATTTTATTTTTGGTAAAAAATTGACCACTTTTATTTGAAAATTTAAGTATCTGGTTGAAAATTCATGTATTTTGCTGAAAATTCGTTCTTTTTGGTATAAAACTAATCTTATTGGTTTAAGACTTACCTTTTGGTTGAAAATTCAACTGTTTTTAATTGAAAATTTAAATCTTTTTTGGTTGAAATATCAACTGCTACATTTCTTGTTTAGAATTCTTTTTTTTTTAAATGAAAATTTAATGGGTTAAAATTTAAACTATTTTGTTAAAAATTAATTTTTCTGGCTAAAGATTCATCATTTTAATCAAAAATTCATATCTTTCGTTGAAAAATGAACTACTCTGTTGAAAATTTGTTTTTACTTTGGCTGAAAATTAATTTTTTACTGATAATTGAACTATTCTAGTTGAAATTGTAACTATTCCGCTGAAAATTGGTTTGTTTGTTTTTTTCTTAAAAATTATTTTTTACCTGAAAATGTAATTATTTCAGTTCAGTATTCCATAATTTTAGTTAAAAATTCATATTTTTCGTTGAACATAAATTTTCTTACATAAAAATTTATTTATTCAATTTTTGGTTGAAAAATGTTTTTTTTTTAGCTGAAAATTCGTCTTGTTTAGTATAAATTAATCTTTTTGGTTTAAAATTCAATTATTTAAGTTGAAAATTCATCATTTTAGTTTAAAATTTATCATTTTGGTTAAAAATTTATATTTTTCGGTGAAAAATTAATTTTTGAACTGAATTGTCAACTATTTCATTTTTGGTTGAAAACGGCTCTTTCTTACTTCCAAATTCAACTATATGGTT
>CAKNYM010052860.1:407838-442551 GCA_932195095.1 Andricus curvator
TGATCTTTTTTATTTCAAAATTCAACTATTTCGTTTAAACTTCAAGCATTTCTGTTAAATATTCATAATTTTAGTTTGAAAGTTGCCTTTTTTGTTTGAAAACTGATCTTTTTTAGTTCAAATTTTAACTATATGGTTGCAAATTTGTCTTTTTTAGTAGAAAATTTAACTACATGGCTGAAACTTTGTGTTTTTTAGTTGAAAAGTGATGTATGTTGTTGAAAAATCGATTTTTCTTGTGTGAAAAATTAAGCTTCTTTAAAAATTCATCTTTTTGGTTGAAAATTCAAGTATTCCAGTTAAATATTCATATTTCTAGTTTAAAAGTTGCCTTTTTTGTTTGAAAACTGATCTTTTTTAGTTCAAACTTTAACTATATGGTTGCAAATTTGTCTTTTTTAGTAGAAAATTTAACTACAGGGCTGAAACTTTGTCTTTTTTAGTTGAAAATTCATGTATGTTGTTGAAAAATCTAATTTTTTTTGTAAAAAATTAAGCTTCTTTAAAAATTCATCTTTTTTTGTAAAAAATTGATTTTTTCAACTGCAAATTTAATTATTCCATTTTTGGTTGAAAACTGATCTTTTTTATTTCAAACTTTAACTATATGGTTGAAAGTTTGTCTTTTTTAGTTCAAAATTCAACTATTTCGTTTAAAATTCAAGCATTTCTGTTAAATATTCATAATTTTAGTTGAAAATTCTACTTCTTGGTTGAAAGTGAAACTCTTTTGTTGAAAATTCGTCTTTTTGGTTTAAAATTCATCTATTCCAGTTGAAGATTCATAATTTTAGTTAAAAATTCATCACTTTGGTTCACATTTTTTGGTGGAAAATTAATTTTTTTAACCGAAAATTTAATTATTATATTTTTATTTGAAAACTGATCTTTTTCAGTTCAAAATTCAACTAAATGTATGAAAATTTGCCTTTTTTATTTGAAAATTCAACTTTTTCATTAACAATTCATTTTTATTGTTTAAAAATCGTCTTTTTGGTAGAAAATTGATCTTTTTAGTTGAAAATTCAACTATTTGGATAAAAAATTATCTTGTTGAAAATGCAATATTTTTATTTGAAAAGTTAGGAATTTGAAGCGTTTTGAATTGAATTTTAAAAATTGCGAAATATTTGAATGGCTTAGTACTATGAAAAATTATACCTGGAAAAAACTTGAGATACCTGGAAAAAACCTGGAATTGTCAGGGAATTTTTTTCTAGGATTTGAGTAGACACCCTGTTATTTTGCAAAAATTATTCATGATAAAATGGATTTCTTTTCAATCTTAAATAAAATTTTTGTATATAGAGACACTAAACTCATGATTCTTTCCAATCTGCAGGGCTTGCTTATGAATAATTTAAGATTTCTTGAAATTGGTTTGCATAATTTTACATCAATTTTCTTGAAAGAAGTCTTTCTTTCTATTTAAATTTTTGTAAAAAGAATGTATGGGATTTTAGCAATTTTTACAGGGTGTCTAGTGTCCTGGAAATCCTTGAAAACCTGGAAAAGTCCTTGAATTCGTTTTTACCTGGAAAAACCTGGAAAAGTCCTTGAATTTTGCTCATGGTTCTGGAATTTTTGTTCTTTTAAAGAAAAAATAGTTTTTTAAACTTTTTCTCTGCTGAACGAAAAAAGATTACCTTTTTAACAAGAGACTGTTTATTTTATCACGGTGAAAATCATAAAGATACAATCGAAATGATATTTGAATATCAACCGTTAGAGCAAATAAAAAGACGATTAATTTCAGTGAAGAATTTTATTATTTGGTTGCAAATTCAACAATTTTTATTAAAAAGTCATAGTTTTTATTTGAAATATCTACTATTACATTATTTGTGGAGAATTCATATTTTTTGGTAGAAAATTAATCTTTTTGGTTAAAAATGCCTTTTTTGGTTGAAAAATAATTTTTTAAACTGAAACGTAACTATTTCATTTTTGGGTGAAAATTTATATTTTTAAAATTGAAAATTCAATTACTTGGGTAAAACTTGAACCACTTTGTTAAAAATTTGTTTGTTTGAGGGTTGATCTCTGTGAATTGAAAGTTTAAATATTTTGCTGAAAATTCTTTTTTTTCATTTAAAATTTATTTTTTAACCGACAAATATAACTTTCCCATTTTTTTGCTGAAATTTAATCTTTCCACAGTTTTGTAGAAAATTTGTTGTTTTTTTTGTTTGTTAAAAGTTGACCTACTTTATTAAACATTCATTCTTTGGTTGCAGAATGGCAGATTCATTATTTTAGTTGAAAATTCATCTCTGGTTCAAAATTCAGCTATTTAGTTGACATTTTTTTACTGAAAATTAATCATTTTTAGTCGAAAATTCAATTATTTGTTTGCAAATTGGTTTATTTTGTTGAAAATTTGTCTTTTTTGGTAGAAAATTAATTTTCTTTGTTGAAAATTCGTCGTTTTGGTTAAGAATTCATTTTTGTAGCTTAAAAGTTGAACTATTTGGTTAGAAATTTAACTATTTTGTTGAATTTTTTTATTTTTTTTTTAAATTCAACTCTGGTTGAGAATTCGTCTTTTTGTCGAAAATTCCAATTTTCGTGTTGAAAATTCAACTATTTTTGGTTATAGTTTAATATTTTTTTTGTTTCAAAATAAGACTTGTCTGGTTGGAAATTTATTTTTGTAATTTCAAGTATTTTGTTAAAAAATCATGAAAATTCAACTTTTTTGTTGAACATTCGTCTATTTCGAGAGAAAATTCGTCCTTTTGGATTTAAAATTCACTTTTTTTGTTAAGAATTGAACTGTCTTCTAAAAAATTCAATTATTTCGTTGGAAATACAACTGTTTTTAGTTGAAGTTTAATCTTTTCTGTTTAAAATTAGATTATTTAGTTGAAAATTCATCTTCGTAGGTAGAAAACTCTACAATTTGGTTAAAAAATCAACTTATTTGTTGGCAATTTTATTATTTTTTTGAAAATAAACCTAAATTAGCTTAAAATTCGATAACTCAGTCAAATTTCAACAAATTCTAGAAAAAAATCTCATTACACACGGTGCTGAACTCGCTTTGAAATTATAAACAGCAAAAAATATTGAATTTTGAAAGTTTCATTAAATTGTTTTTAAAGCTGAAGAAAAGGGAAACTTTGAATATTTTCTATCGTAGAGTCGTGATATTTCACCTTGATAAAATGAACAAGGCCCAAAAAAAAAACTTTTTTGTTTTCCATAAAAACAAATTTTAGGGGCGTATGAGAAATTTCGCATGACACTTTTTCAGTTCCACTAGACCTGCACTTTCTACTATGTTTCGTGGAAAGTATTTTTTTCACTGTAAAAAAGAACCTGGATAAAACGTATTTTTTTGTCCTGGAAAACCTGGAAAAGTCCTGGAATTTTTGTTTGAAGAAATGCTAGACACCCTGTTTTAGAAATATATTTAAATATTTTGGATTGTTTTCTTTTCCTAATTGGGAAATTTAATACTCGAAATAGATTGGTCTCAGAATCACCCACAAAAAAAAGTCATATTCTAGTTTTTCATATCTTGAAATATGTACATTTCCCAATTTTTCCAAATGATTAAATTCCAAATTAATTTGAAGTTTTTTAAATATCATTTAATGTTTTCTGGGCTGAACTAGTTTTGAGTGAATTATGTCACACTTTCGCAGTCTTGTGGAATCTGAAAACAAGAGATAGTCTCTCGTAGAAAATAACCTTTTTTAGTGACGTTAGCGACGTTCCAGTGGAGAATACCCACATCCTGTTGTAGTATTTTCTTCTCGCTTTTTTTTTTGAACTATGTCCGATAAGGTAAAAAAGAAACTCAACGAGTGTGGGTTATGAGAAATGTGGGATTCGATTCTTGATACAAATCTCAACTTGGTGGCGCCCTTGCTTGATAGAGTCTTGCACTAGTGGAGCTTTTATTCTGCTTTGCGACCGGCGATAAAGTAGAAGACTGCACAGATGGTTATGTTTTCATAGCAATATCGACGAATTTCAAGTGGTGCAGCATTAACGACAGACGGTTCAGAATTCCTCTTCGTAACCCTTTGCTGAATTTATTTTGTGAAAAATTATGCATTTTGTGCCTCAAAATATTTCAAAATTTATTCTTTTTTAGTTCATTTCTATTGCGTTTATATTGAGTCTTTCAAAGTATTGTTCCTTTTTCTACAATTTTGGATACCTTTAAAAATCGATTTTTTCATACTTCAAAAAAATTTTATGACCTCCGTTTTTTTTTGTGGCTAGTAAATTTGCAAAGAAATCTAAATTTCATGTAACTGAAATTCTGAATGTTCAAATACAAAAAATATTCCATTGACCAATTCCATTTCAAATCATGCAACGAAGTCCAGCTTAGTATGTCAGAATGATTCAGTATTTGGATATATCATTCTGTGGTGAAAATAAAGAAACACGTCCCTCACAGCAAGGGATATCGGTGGGATATCCCATTTATCTCCCACGATATCTCAGGCATGTCCCAGGAAATCCCAGGTAAATCACGAATTATATCCTACGGGGCGGAAATCTCGATATCCTTGGAATGTCCCAAAGATATCTCAGAATATGCTGAGGATATCCCATTAATGTTCCAATTTTTAAAGTCCGGGATATCTCAAATTCCATAATTCGGGACATCCTAGGGTATTCTTACGATGTCCCATATTTAAAATGCAGGATGTGCCAAGGATGTTCTCAAGATATCCTAATTTATATAATTTTTTATAATATTATAAAAAAAATTCATATATGTACCCTTTGCAAATAATTTATACTCTCTGTGCTTTAAATAAAGAAACACATCATTATTTAAAAAAAAAATTTTCTGGAGCTACAAATAAGAATCGAAGATAGTATGTAGAGCCGTCTTCATAACTTTTCAGTCTTGTCTTTTTCAACACTTGTGGCTTGTTGTTGACCGTATAGGTCGTTTTACTATATTTGCAAAATTGTTTTAAGTGTCACAATTTTGAGATGATTACTTGTTTATCCCGTGTTTAAATGCAGATAATATTGTATAGGTATATGTATTTATTATGCTTTTCTATATATGCATATGTGTAGATTTCAGTAGAAGATACAACGTATACAATAGATAAATAAAAAACTAAATCAAAATTTGACAAAATTATGAAAAAGCTAAACAAATTTTTCATTAGTAGGTATATCAATTTCAATGAATTCATGCATGCAAGCCATGCAAGCTGCAGGTTTTATAAAGATCAGAAGCTTCGGCTTTTTCTACGTACATTACAGTCAACTTAACCTCAAAAGTGTACAAAATGTTTAAATGTATAGTTTAACGAGTTTAATCGGTTTTACAATGAAATCAAATCATTAGTAACAAAAGTAATGAACAAAAATTGTTATTCAATCAAATGAAAAATAAAAGCAATTAGTTAAAACAGAAATAGTAATCGCTGAACAGTACGTGGATGGAAGGTTTGCTTTTCAAATAGTAATAAAAAGTTAACGTAAAACATGAAAAAATAAATAACTTAAATGGACATCAAAAATGATATCAAATTTTTCATGAGTTTTATCCATTGCCACAGATATCCGCGGATATGCATATCTAACCTCCAGCGAGCTTTCATATACTATACCATATACCTATTACATGTAAAATATACATTAACAATTTCTTAAAAGCAATAAATTGGTGTTCTTATATATTCCTTTTTATTTCTTGAATGGAAATCCACTAGTAATATATTAGAATATCAGCAGAATTTTTTATTATGATATCGGGATATTCGTGGGACATTTTACTATAGTATTGGGATATCCTGTGGACATTCCGTGCGGGATATCGTCAGGATATCCTGTCACGATATCCTCCGGAGCGGAAATCTCGATATCCCTGGAATATGCCACGGATATCCCGGGAGATTTATGGGACATTTTTCAGAATATCACACATCCTGCCGAGATATCCTAGGGATATGCCAAGGATATCATTTTGTTGTGAGGGGTATCTCACATTTTGATTAATAACTTTTTTTTTCCAATCATTCGAAGATGACCAAAGATTCTCAGAAATGGTCAGAAATTTTGTTCAAAATCCAGTATTATCCGAACGAGCACATATATTTGGTATGCTATTTTTTATTCGACGTGGGAATTCTTACTCTTCCAATTAATTCCAAAAAGTTGAAAAAAGTAGAAAAATTACAAAATAGCTGGTGTTTTTTTTTTTAAATTATTAAAAGTGGATTTTTTCAAAAACCCCACTTTTAAATATTTGTATTTTTTGTTGAGAAATAGATTGTAAAATGTACTACATATCCAGGGTGGCTATAGGTCAGGGAAAACCTGGAAAACAGGGAAAAGTCAGGGAATTTTATTGGTCAGGGAAAAGTCAGGGATTTAAAAAAAAATCTTGCAAAAGTCAAAGAATTTCCATAAGAGTAAATTTTAAGTAACTGTCAAGGATAATAAATTTAAATAACTTTCTTTAAAATTTGAAATTTTTATATTTCGTTTATAAAAGATTCTATGCTTAATGTTACAAGAATGAAGTTTTGCGGCCACCCTGATATAATATTTTTATTAGTAATTTATTTGCCTTGTATTTGTGTTTCTATTTCTTTTTTTTCAGTTGCTTCCTCCTGATGCTTATATTTTTAGCTAAAAAGTTTATTATTTTGTTGAAAATTCACCAGTTTTGTTAGAAAGTCATCTTTTTGGGTTGAAAATTCAATTGTTTATTGAAAATTCCTCTTTTTGGGTTCAAAATTTAACTATGTTGGTAGAAAATAAACTTTTCTGATGAAAATCCATATTTTTGTGTTGAAAATTCAACTGAAATCTTTTCTGTTGAAAATTCAAGTATTCTTTTAAAAATTCGTATCTTCTTGTAGAATTTGAATCTTTTTTGTTAAAAATGCAAATGTTTAGTTGAAAATTAATTTTCTTTGGTTGATGATTCAACTGTTTTATTTTAAAATTCGCCTTTTTTGGTTGAATTTAACTTTTCTTTTATTTATTTAAAATTAAATTTTTTAGTTCAAATATCTGCTAATACATCATTTGTTGTAGAATTCATCGTTTTTGGTTAAAAATTAATTTTTTCAACTGAAAATGTAACTATTCAGCCGAAGAAGTCTCATTTTAGTAGAAATATCATCTCGTTAGTTGAAAGTTTCACTACTTTGTTAAAAACTAATTTTTTGTTTGGTTAAAAATTAATTTTCTTAACCGTAAAATGTAACTGTGCCATTTTTGGTTAAAAATGTATATTTTTTAGTTAAAAATTCGTCTTTTTGGTTGGAAAGTTCCACTTCTAGGTTGAAAGTTCAACTTTGTTAAAAATTTATTTATTTTTGTTTGTTAAAGATTCATCATTCTAGTTAAATATTTATCTTTTTATTGAAAATTTAATTATTTTGTTGAAAATTCTTCGTTTTGGTTGGAAATTAATATTTGCGGGGTGAAATTTCAACTAGCTTGTTTGAAAATTCGTCTTTTTGGTAGAAACTTGATCTATTTTGTTGAAAATTTATCATTTTTAATTGAAAATTCAACTAACTGGGTAATAGTGGAACTATTTTGTTAAAAATGTATTCTTCTAGTTGAAGGTTCATCTCTTTGGTTAAAAATTTAAATATTTTGTTAAACAAATTTTTTGTTTTGTTTATAATTGATTTTTTTAAACTTAAAATGTAACTTTTCCATTTTTGGTTGGAGATTGATCCTTTTTAGTTGAAAATTCGTCTTTTTTGGTAGAAAAAATATTTTCTTTGTTTGAAAGTTCCTCTTTTTTGTTAAAAATGGATCAGTTTCTTTGAAAATTAACTTTTTTATTGAAAATTCATTTTTTTTTTGTGAAAATTTAACTTTTCCACCCTTGGCTAAAAATTGGTCTTTTTGAGTTGAAATTCAAATTTTGATGAAAATTCTTTTTTTTTATAAAAAATTAATCCTCTTGGTTGAAAATGGATCTGTTTAGTTGAGAATTCATCTTTAGGACAAAAATTCAAATATGTTATTACGAATTGAACTATTCTGTTAAACATTTAATTATTTTGTGGAAAATTCATTTTTTTAATAATTAATTTTATTAAATGTAAATGTAACTTTTCTATTTTTCTATTCGTCTTTTTTCGTATAAAGCTAATCTTTTTGGTTTTAATTTTCCTCTCTTTTGTGGAAAATGCAACAGTTTAGTTGAAAGTTAAGGTTTTTGTGGAAAATTTCTTTGGTTGAAAAGTTGACTTTTTTGTTGAAAATTAGTTTTTTTTTGTTGAAAATTAATTTTTCTTTACTGAAAATTGAACTTTTCCACTTTTAGTTGAAAGTTTATCTTTTAAGTTGCAAATTCAAATATTTGTGTAGGAATTCGTGTATTTTACTGACAATTCGTAGTTTTTGGTAAAAAATTAATCTTTTTGGTTAAAAATTCATCTCTGTAGGTTGAAAATTCAAATGTTTTATTAAAAATTTAACTATTTTGTTGAAAATTTAATTATTTTGTTGAAAATGAAACTCTTTGTTTGAAAATTTAACTATTTTGTTGAATTTTTTTTTTTAAATATCAACTGTTATATTGTTTGTTGAGAATACGTATTTTTTGCTGTTGAAAATTCAACTGTATTCTTAAAACTTTGATTATTTGGTTAAAAATGCACCTTTTTTTTGGTTGAAGTTTAATATTGTTTGTCTTGAACTGTTTTGTCGAAAATTGATCCTTTCGCATTGAAAATTCATCTTTTATCATAAGAAAGTAATTTTTTGTTGTTGAAGTAAATAAATGAAGTTTTAAATTTCAGTTGGAAATTGTTTTATTCCTTGCATACAAGATTTTATTGTAAAAATTTTGCAAGGATAAAATTCTGGACTTTGAATATTAATGGTCAGGGAAAATAAATTATTGGCCAGGAAAAAGTTTTTTACAATCAGAAACGCTCGCGATTAATATAATAGTATAATTCTATTATTGTTTAGGAAATATGTTTTTTAAATATATGTAGTGAACATACATTATAATATTATTTATAACTATTTATCAGTAAATGTGTCCATTTTGTTTCTAATTTTCTATCAAAAATGTATGCATGTGAAATTTTTCTATTGAAACTTATATGAGTTCGCAGCTATACTACATACATTCCCTTGAATGCATTTCTGCCCATACACATGTAAAACAGAACGGATATTGAAATTTCACGAGATATGTCTTTGTTTACGAGTTGAGCTCCGGAAAATGTAAAAGTGTCTGAAATATTGTCGGATCTCAACTTGTGAAAAGGAACACCTACTTTCTGGTAGAAATATACATTTTCCCAGAAGAGATAAAATTTCAAATGTTGTATAAGACCTTACAGAACGTGGCTCAAAATTAAATTTAACAATAAGCAGGCCTTACAGACCGGTCCCCCTATATATACCCTATTGTACCCTATATTCAGTTAAGGTCCCTAAAGTACCCTATTTTCAAGATTTGGTTCCTATGGTACCCTATTTGCAGCCCCTTAATGGAAATTCAAAAAAATGTATACTAAGATCAAAGCTTCCAAGAGCATTTTGAAAAAATAGCAAAAATCAGAGAATTCCTGTAAGAAGTAACTGTAAAAAAATAATCAGGGCTGCCACACACAGTCACTATTAGTCACTTTTTCTCAAATCATTTTTTATTCACTTTTTTAAATGAAAAGATCACATTAGTCACTGAATTGTCTTGAATTCTTTTGATATATTTCAGATTATTTTTAAAGATCCCGAGAAATTTGTAATAGATTTCAATAGTTTGAAGGGATTTTTAAGATTTTAGGCTATTTTTAAAATTCTAAGGCATTTTCAAGAGCTTTTAATTTGAAATATTTTAGGGAAATTTAAAGGATTCCGAGGAATTTTTTATTGATTGGCATTTTCAAGAGCTTTAACGAATTTCAAGGGATTTCAAAAGATTTTAAAGGATTTAAAATATTTGAGGTTATTTTCGGTTATTTTAAAAGATTTCAATTAATTTTTTATTGTTTTTAGTAGTTTAGTGGGATTTCAAAGAATTTGAAATATTTTAGGAAATTTTAAAAGAATCCAAGGAATTATTTATTGATTTACTTAATTTGAAGGAATTTCGAAGCGTTTGAAATATTTTAGAATAAAGAATTTTCTAGAATTTCGGAAGATATGAAACGATTTTACAGGATTTATAAGGTCGTAAGATATTTTAAAGGATTTCGCGTTATTTTATAAGATTTCCTAGGATTTCAATAACATTAACGGATTTTAAAACTCTCAATATATTTTAATACATTTTCAAGGATTTCAGGACATATCATAGAATTTCACAGGGATATTATAATATTTTAGTGGATAAAAAATTTGTTCACGAGAAGTGAGGTATTTTGTTGGATTTCAAAGGATTTGAAATATTTTAGGAAATCTTAAAAGATTCCAAGGAATTTTTAATCGATTTTAATAATTTTAAGATATTTAATAACAATCTAGTGGATTTTAAAGATTTGAAGAGATTTACAATTATTTTTTGTATTTCACCCTGAATTCTTAATAATTTACCCTGAATTCTTTTGAATTTTTTAATTCATTTGAATTCTTATAAATTTACTCAATTTTACATAATTCAATTGTTTTTTAAAAAGTTTTTATATAATTTGTTCTGCAGATTAATTGATAAAATAACCAAAGGATTTTAAATATTTTAAGGTATTTTTCAAATTCCTTACAATTTTCTAGAGCTTTAAAAAATTTCAAGGTATTTCAGAAGATTTTAAGGGATTAGAAATATTCTAGGTTGTTTTAAAAGATTATAGAGAAATTGTTAATTGATTTCAGTAATTGAATAAGATTTCAAAGGATTTGATATATTTTGGGGTATTTTAAAAGATTCCCATGCATTTTCAAGTGCTTTAAAAAGTTTGGATGGAGTTCCGAATAGCGTAAACCGTTGATTTTTTTGAGACTCCGTATACTTATGTATTTTGACGCGCTGATTACGAAAATGATAGTGAAAATGTGCGGAAATTTGATTTTCACGGTGAAACCATGAAAAACCCATAAAAATCCTGGTTTTTTGCGATTATCTCAGCTAATATGCAAAATAAAAAAAAATGTTTTAAACAAAAGTTGTAGACACCATTGAAATACACATTTTTTGTTTAAACCATTTTTTTCTGCGAATGATAGTTTTCGATAAAATTAAATATATCTATTTTCATTTCTAAAAATCCCATATACCACGGGTGTTCGGTTAAATTGCAGAATAGGGGCGTCACTTCTGTTTTGGCTGCAAATTTTTTTTTTTTTGGGAACCAAGTTATACAATCTTTAAATAAGCTATTAATGAAGGGATTTGATAAGGCAGAAGTTGAAAATTATTGTTAATTTTCTAATAAAAACGAGTCAAATATGGGTGTCTCACGATATGGGAATGTTCGTATTTACCTACCCTTCCCGCCCCCACGACAGTCTGGAAAGGGGGTTGTGTGAGACCTTAGTTATTTTTTCTGCCCTGACACAGGGGTGCCTTCCCGCCCCCACAACACCTGGGAAAGGGAGTCGTGTGTGACATAAGTTATTTTTATGACCTGTCACAGGGGTGCCTTCCCGCCCCCACAACACCTGGGAAAGGGAGTCGTGTGCGACATAAGTTATTTTTGTGACCTGTCACAGGGGTGCCTTCCCGCCCCCACAACACCTGGGAAAGGGAGTCGTGTGTGACATAAGTTATTTTTGTGACCTGTCACAGGGGTGTCTTCCCGCCCCCACAACCAAACAAAAAAAATAAAAAACATGAAAAATAGAAAAAAAATATGCTCTTCAAAATTCTCCAACCTTTCCGTGGTGAAGAGCGTAAGTAGGTACCAAACCGAAACCAATGGAGATACGATTGTTCTCCTTATATCGTTCATTTCCTCGAAAACTATCACTCGCAGAAAAAAATATTTTAAACAAAAAATGTGTATTTCAATGATGTCTACAACTTTTGTTTGAAATATTTTTTTTTATTTTGCATATTAGCTGAGATAATCGCAAAAAACCATGATTTTTATGGTTTTTTCATGGTTTCACCGTGAAAATCAAATTTCCGCACATTTTCACTATCATTTTCGTAATCAGCGCGTCAAAATACATAAGTATACGGAGCCTCAAAAAAATCAGCGGTTTACGCTATTCGGAACTCCACCCAAAAGTTTCAAGGGATTTCAAAAGATTGGAAATATTTTAGGAAATTTTAACGATTCCCAGACATTTTTTATTTATTCCAATAGTTTGAAGGGATTTCAAAGACTTTGAGATATTTTAAGGTATTTTAAAAGATTTCAAGGGATTTCGAAGGGTTTTAATAATTTTAAGGGATTTTAATATTTTAACGGGTTTCAAAGAGTTTATTCACAAGAAGTGAGGGGTTTCGTAGGGTTTCAAAGATTTCCCAATATTTCTTGCAATTCATTTGGAATTCCCCCTGAATTCTTATTAATTTATCCTGAATTCTTTTAAATCCTTTTGAGTTCTTATGGATGCACTCAATTTTACTCAGGCCAATGGATTTTTTAAAAGTTTTTGTTTAATTCAACTTGAAGTCATTAAAACTCACCTTAAGTTTTTAGGAATTTCATCAAATTCTTTTTGAATTCTCTTTAATTTTTTCTAAAATTTATTCCAAACTTACTCAATTCAATGAATTTTTTCACAATTTTAAATTTTTGTCAATTCATTTGAATTTTTTTTCAATTCACCTCTAAATACACTCAAATTTTACAGAAATAAATAGATTTTTTCGATTTTCAAAACTTTTTCCAATTCATTTGAATTTTTTTGAACTGTTTTGCAATCATTAGTCATTTTTTTGTTAGAAATTAGTAGGATTTCAAAGATTTGAAGAGATTTAAAATTATTTTTTGAAATTCGCCCTGAACTCTTTTAAATTCTTTGGGATTCCCTTGAATTTTTTTTACTTCACTTGAATTATTCTAAATTTTCACAATTATACTTAATTCAATGGATTTTTTTCAATTTTTAAAAGTTTTTATTTAATTTATCCTGAAGTCTTTTAACCTCACCTTGAATTCTTGGGCATTTCATAAAATTCTGTTGAATTCCCTTGAATTTTTCTAATCTCATTTCAAAGTTACTGAATTCATAAAAGTTTCTTCATATTTTAAAATTGTTTTCAATTCATTAAAATTTTTTTTAATTCACCTTGAATTTTTAGGAATTTCATCGAATTCTTCTCGTTTATCTTAAATTCCTCTAAATTCTATCCAATTTTACGGAAATCAATGGAATTTTTTTGACTTTTAAAATTGTTTCTAATTCACTCGAATTCGTTGGAATTTAACTTGAATTGTTTTGAAGTCTTCTAAATTTATCCTGGATTTTTTACCCTTTGAGCACGCAAAAAGTACCATATGAGCGTGAAGAAAAGTACCCTTTGGTCCCTATATTTTATCCCATAGTGACTGTGAGGCCTGACTAAGCTAAGAGATCGAATCGAATTAGATTCTTTTTACTACTATTTCAATCAAAACTTCAATCAAATCAATTTTTCAATAAGAATCTTTTTTATGGGGCTTTTAACTCTTTCTTTGAAAATAAAACTCATTATTGGACATTCTTTTGCTGCAAATTTATTGCGCAATAATATACACTTTTATGACAGTCGCTATAAAAATGTTTTATAAGGAAATGTCGTGAGATGAATTCGAATCTTTATAAGAGATCGATTTTTATATTATTGTTTCTTTATATTCGTTTTAAGTGTGAGTTAATATTTTATATTGTATCATTTTACGGTTATTAAGATAATTTCATTTTTTCTAGCTTATTCTTATTGTAGACTGATCTTGTCTTCTGAGCTCTAAAACAATTTATTTGCACTGAAGTTTTACGGGGCCATTTCGTGTGCACTGTGCACCTTCACTCTTCCGAAGAGCTGTCTTGAAAGCTTTCTCATTTTCTCTGTTCTATTTCTTCTTTTTCGCTTCTAACCACTTCCAAACCGTTCACATTCA
Organism: Andricus curvator; assembly: GCA_932195095.1. Taxonomy (NCBI): domain Eukaryota; kingdom Metazoa; phylum Arthropoda; class Insecta; order Hymenoptera; family Cynipidae; genus Andricus; species Andricus curvator. Next base: position 421,806 of record CAKNYM010052860.1, read on the forward strand.
CTAGAATATACGAACGTTTCAATTAAATTCTGCTACTTAATTCCTCTCGAAGAAATTCTATAAATTTGATATTCATCGTTTATGAAATGCGGACGGAAGAAAATATAAATTTAAAAAAATGTTTTCTCAGCATGCTTCTGATTCCCCAGATTTTTGTCCTCAAATTGTAGAAAATCTAAAAAAAATTGTAGGAAATATACCATCTCTAGTTTACAAGCAATATGTTGCTTTTTTGAAAAAGTTGCAGTGGTAGACAAATTCGAATGAACGCTCGACAATTGTTTAATCAAATATAATTAGATTTACCGAGTCCATACTCTTTACCCTATTCCCATCTTTTCCCTCTTTTTTTTAAAGGATTCCTCTTTTCCCCCCTGTTTTCAAGAAACTCCCCTCTTTCTTATTTTTCGTTTAAATGTGAACTGAATTAAGGCCATGTGATACTTTGAAAAATTATGATTTTCAAATAAACCAACTTTACGCCTACAAAAATAAATATTTTGCCCTGAAACTTTGGAAAACGATAGAGAACATTAAAACGGACCGTTATTGACTCCTTTTATCTTCCCCAATGAAAAAAAGTTTCGATTTGCTAAAATTGGTAAAGCATTTGACACTTTGAGGTTAGGTTCTCTATGCTTTCCGCAGGTTTATTCCGAAATTTCAGTGTACTGCAGCCTAAGAATGTGGAAAATGCAAATATATATAAGAAAGAAACCTAAATGGCCTACCTTTTTTTGTGGGAAAGCCAAAAAAGTAAATTTTATAATTTTGATGCCGGTCCAAGTAGTGAATTTGATCTATCAAATAAACCAACTTTACGACCACAAAAATAAATATTTTGCCCTGAAATTTTGGAAACCGGTAGAGAAAATTAAAATGGACCGATATTGACTCCTTTATCTTTGAAAATAAAAAAAAAAGTTTCGTTTTGCTAAAATCGAATTTCTGAAAACTGCAGTTATCATTAGAGTTTTTGAGCGAGTCTGTCTAAAACTTGGTCGGTAAGAAGTTTCATTATGAAAATACAATTTAAATAACATTACGTCACACTGGATCGGTAAGAAATAATTGACAATCTAACCTCAAAAAGGATCAAGTTCGTAAAGTGTCGATAATTATAATTTTTTAATTATTTAACCAAACGAGAGTCCATATCCCTCCCTTAGTATATTTTATAACTTCTCCGAATTAATTTTTCGGAAATATTCATTTTTGTGGAAAAAACTTGGGTTATCTGAACATGATTGACTTCGTTGCAAAGTATCACATGGCCTTAATAGAACCCGATAAGAAAATCCAACTATATTTCGGTAAAAGCTAATTCTTTTAAATTGAAAAGTCTACTATTATATTTTTAGTTAATCCTTTTTGTAGCGAATTCAACTACTTTGTTAAAAATTCATTTTGTTTTCAGATTGACCTCTTTGGCTGAAAATTTAACTACTTTGTTAAATATTCATTTTTTTTATGTTAGAAGTTCATTTTTTTTTTGAAAATGCAACTATTCCATTTTTTGTTGAAAATTTATCCTTTATAACTTGAACATTAAACTTTTTCGTTGAAAATTCCTGTATTTTGTTTAAAATTTATCTTTTTGGTTGATGATTGAACTATTTTGTTAAAAATTGAACTATTTTGTTAAAAAGTAATTTATTGTGGTCGAGAATTCAACTGATTTGTTGAATATTCGTCTTTTTGGATAGAAAAATTGTCCTTTTGAATTGAAAATTTATCTGTTTTGGTTAGAAATGAACTATTTTGTTAAAAATTTAACTTTTACGGTTGAAAATTCACCTGGTTTCTCCAAAAAATGCCTTTTTGGCTTGAAATTTTTTCAAATAGTGTTATTGTACTCTTAGTCTTACTTTTATATGACAAGTCTGCTATTATATTTTTGGTTCTGGGTTCAAATACTTTGTTAAAATGTCATCTTTTTTGGTTGAAAATTAATTTTTTTTGAAAATTCAACTATTTGGTTGAGAATTTAATTATTTTGTTGAAAATTCAACTATTTTATTGAAAAGTCTTCTTCCTGGTCGAAAATTCTACTGTTTTCTGGAATATTCGTCTTTTTTGGATAGAAATTCGTCCTTTTGGATTGAAAGTTCATCTTTGTTTGGTTAAAAATTCTCCTGTTTGGTTGAAAATTGAATTATTTTGGTAAAAATTCACTATTTTGTTAAAAGTCATTTTCTTTTATTAAAAATTCAACTGTTTTATTGAAGATTCGTCCTTTTTGGATAAAAATTTCGTCTTTTCAATTGAAAATTCATCTTTTTTGGTTAAAAATGAACTATTTTGTTAAAAATTTAACTTTTCCGGTTAAAAATTCACCTGGTTTCTCCAAAAAATGCCTTTTTGGCTTGAAACTTTTTCAAATAGTGTTACTGTACTCTTAGTCTTACTTTTCTTTTACAAATCTGATATTAGATTTTTGGTTCTGGGGTAATCTTTTTTGGTTAAAAACTGTACTAGTTAGTTGAAAATGTAATTATTTTGTTGAAAATTCAAATACTTTGTTAAAACGTCATCTTTTTTGGTTGAAAATTAATTTTTTGTTTGTTTGAAAATTCAACTATTTGGGTGAGAATTTAATTATTTTGTTGAAAATTCAACTATTTTGTTAAAAAGTCCTCTTTTTGGTGGAAAATTCTATTGTTTTATGGAATATTCGTCTTTTTTGGATAAAAAATTTGTCCTTTTGGATTGAAAGTTCATCTTTGTTTGGTTAAAAATTCTCCTGTTTGGTTGAAAATTGAAGTATTTTGGTAAGAATTCACTATTTTGTTGAAAAGTCATTTTTTTTTATCAAAAATTCAACTGTCTTATTGAAGATTCGTCCTTTGTGGATAAAAAATTCGTTCTTTTGGATTGAAAATTCATCTTTGTTGGTAGAAAAGTCATCTTTCTTTATTGAACATTCATCTTTCTTAGTCCAAAATTAACTTTATTGTTAGAAATTCGACTGTCTTATTGAAAATTCGCCTTTTTGATTTGGATATACAACTATTTATTCAGAAATTCCACTACTTTGTTGAAAATTTATCTCTATTCCTTGAAAGTTCAAATATTTTATTGAAAATTCGTTTTTCTTGGTTGAAAATTAACCTTTTTGGTGCAAATTGATCTTTTTGGGTTTCAGAGTCAACGGGTTTCTAAAACATTCGAATTTTTAGCTTGAAAGCTCAACTCTTTCGTTAAAAATTCATCTCTTTTGGTAGAAAATTTTTTGTTGTTGGATATTCAACTAGTTTGTTGAAAGTTGAGCTACTTTGTCGAAAATTCATTTTTTTTGGTTGAAGCTTCATCTCTTTGATTGAAAATTTAACTATTTTATTGAAAATTCAACTACTTGGTTGAATGTTGCACTACTTTCCTAAAAATTAATTTTTTCTGTTGAAAATTGATGTCTTTGGTTGAAAATTTAATTATTTTGTTGAAATTTTTTAAAAAATTCATCTTCTTTTGGTAGAAATGTCCTCTTTTTAAATTAAAAATGCAAATATTTGACTAAAAATGTATCTGTTTTGGTTGAAGATTCAGCTATTTTGTTGAAAATTCATCGTCATTGGTTGCATTCAACTGTTTTTTATTTAAAATTAAAATCTTTTTTGGTTCAAATATCAACCATAGCAGTTTCCTTTGAGACTTCATCTTTTTCGTTGAAAATTTGTATTTTCGGGTTTCAAAGTCAACGGTTTTTTTTAAAACATTCGACTTTTTAGCTTGAAAACTCAACACTTTCGTTGAAAATTCATCTCTTTGGGCAGAAAAACTTTTTTGGTTAAAAACTCAACTATTTTGTTGAAAATGCAATATGCATTGCTTTTATTTAAAAAAATCTATTCCCCTATTTACGTGAAAAATCACCCTATTTCCCCTGATTTGAGAAAATTTCTTTGGCTGTAAAGTCTAGAATAAAAGTATTGAAAACTCAGAATAAAGAAGAGGAAAAAAAATGAATAAAAATGAAAAATTATTGCGTGAAAAAGGGCTCAGAGCTTTCGTTATGTACGTGCTTAATATATCCTGCGGTGAACGGTCATCCCTTTCTAATTGTAGCCAGTTGGCACTTACTGAGGGCGGAATTCCCTCCGAGGGAATTAATTCTCTGGCACATTTGTAGGCAACACGGGTAACTCGTGGCTCACACGTCAGGATATCTGCTACGCCTGGCTTTGACAAGGAGGCGTGGTCCTTCTCACCTCTTCAACATTTATAACTGTAACAAAAATGATGTTTTATCACCAGAAACATAGGAAAATGGAGAAAAAAAGTTGTTATTCTCTTCCGGCATATTTTGCCGGATTTTAATTTTCTCCTCCGGCATATTTTTCTCTTCCTTTTTCTCTTCCATACCCAACCGCATTCTCTCTAAAAGAATCGCAAGATTATATGAAGGAGTGAAAAAAGGGATTGTCAGATTCCTCAAAATAAGGTTAGGTCCACGGTGGCCACAGGTTAAGGACAAACCTGGAAATCAGGGAAATGTTACCGATTTTGAAAAAAATTTGCAAAGTCAGGGAATTTCTGTAAGAAGCAGGTTAAGCAACTGTCAAGAAGAAGAATTGAATAAATTAACCGGTGCGTTGAATTCTATTCATTTCAGGTCTATACCTATTTCTGAATTTTCTTGAATTCTTTTGAAATATTTTAGGGTATTTTAAAGGATTCTAAGGGATTTCAAAAGATTTCAAAGGATTTGAAATATTTTAGGGTATTTACAAAATTCCAAAGCATTTTCAAGTGTTTTCAAATTGTTTGATGTGAATTCAAGGGGTTTGAAAGATTTTAGGGTATTTTAAAAGATTCCAAGAAATTTTTAATTGATTTCAATAATTTCAAGTGAATTCAAAAGGTTTGAAAGATTTTAGGGTATTTCAAAAAATTGCAACGATTTTTCAAGATCTTTAAAAAGTTTCAAGGGATTTCAACAGATTTTAAAGGATTTGAAATATTTTAAGGTATTTACAAAGATATCAAAGAGATTATTAGATTAATTGATTTCAATAACTTGAAGGGATTCCAAAGGATTTTAAAGATTTTAGGGTATTTTAAAAAAATTGTACGGAATTTTCGATAGATTTCAATAATTTGAAGTGATTGCGGAGGATTTTAAAGATATTAGGGTATTTATAAAAATTCCAAGTAGTTTTCAAAAGCTTTAAAAATTTCAAGAGATTTCGAAATATTTCAAAGGATTTGAAATATTTTAGGGTATTTAAAAAAATTCCCAGGAATTTTCAAGATCTTTAAAAAGTTTCAAGGTATTTAAAAAGATGTTAAAGGAGTTGAAATATTTTATGAAATTTAAAAATATTCCAAGGAATTTCCAATTAATTTCAGTAATTTGAAGTGGATTCAAAGGGTTTGAAAGATTTTACGGTGTTTAAAAAAATTGTAAGGAATTTTCAAGAATTTGCAAATTTTTCAAGGGATTTCAACAGATTGGAAAGGATTTGAAATAATTTAGGGTATTTAAAAATATATCAAGGAATTTTTGATTAATTCAATAATTTCAAGTGAATTTTGTAGGGTTTGAAATATTTTTGGGTATTTAAAAAAATTCCCAGGAATTTTCAAGATCTTTAAAAAGATTCAAGGTATTTAAAAAGATTTTAAAGGAGTTGAAATATTTTATGAAATTTAAAAATATTCCAATGAATTTTCAATTAATTTCAGTAATTTGAAGTGAATTGAAAGGGTTTGAAAGATTTTACGGTGTTTAAAAAAATTGTAAGGAATTTTCAAGAACTTCAAAATTTGTCAAGGGATTTCAACAGATTGTAAAGGATTTGAAATAAATTAGGGTATTTAAAAAGATATCAAGGAATTTTTCATTGATTCAATAATTTAAAGTGAATTTCTTAGGATTTGAAAGATTTTAGGGTGTTTTCAAAAATTGCAAGGAATTTTCAAGAACTTTAAACAGTTTCAAGGGATTTCGACAGATTTTAAAGGATTTGAAATATTTTAGTGTATTTTAAATGACTCCAGTGAATTTTTAATAGATTTCAATACTTTGAAGGGATTCCAAATGATTTTAAAGATTCTAGGGTTTTTTTAAAAAGATTATATATGGAATTTTTAAAGATTTCAATAATTTGAAGTGATTCCGGAGGATTTTAAAGATATTATGGTATTTATAAAAATTCTAAGTAGTTTTCAAAAGCTTTAAAGGTTTCAAGAGATTAAATTTTTTTTAAGGAGTTTGCAAGTATTTCAATGAATTTAAGGGATTTAAAAATATTGTCATGGGTTTTTTTAGAGAATTTCCTAGAATTTCGGAAGATATTGAACGATTTTATAGGACCTACACGTTTTTAGGATTTTTTAAAAAGATTTCGAAGGATTTTATCAAGTTTTGGAGGATTTCAATAATTTTAGGGGATTTCGAAAGCTATCAAGGTATTTCAAAAAATTTTCAAGGATTTCAGGAAATATGATCAGATTTCATAGAATTTCACGGGATTTTATAATATTCATATGAATTTCAAAGAATTTATTCTTTTTTTTTTAAATTCCAAGGAATTTTTAAGAGTTTTACAAATTGTCAAGGTATGACAAAAAAATTTCAAGGATATGAACTATCTTAAAGTATTTCTAATACGTTTCAATAATTTGAAGAGATTCCAAAGTATTTTTTTTATATTTCAAGGAATTTGAAAAGTTTGTAAAGGATTTGAAAGATTTTAGGGTATTTTTTAAAGATGCCAAGGAATTTTAAATTGATGTCAGTAAATGAATGGGATTTCAAAGGATTTTAAATATTTGATGGTATTTTAAAAGGTTCCAAGGCATTTTATAATATTTTCGAAGATTCCAATGATTTTAGGGGATTTTGAAAGCTCTCACGCCATTTTAATACATTTTCCTGGATTTTAAGAAATATCAGATTTCATAGAATTTGATGAGATTTTATAATATTTTAACGGATTTTAAAGAATTTATTCACAAGAAGTGAGGGAAATATTTAAGGTTTCAAAGATTTGAAGAGATTTAAAAATATTTTTTGTATTTCATTTGAATTCATTGGGAATTCACCCTGAATTTTTAGTAATTTATCCTCAATTCTAGTCAATTCAATGCATTTTTTTGATTTTTTTTTGTAGTTTTTGTCTAATTCATTTTGAATTAAATACTACAGCAGTAATTTAAAATTTTGAATTTGAAATTTATCTTTTCATAATTCATTTCCCAAATTCTTTTTAATTCCCTTGAATTTTCATGAATTTCATCGAACTCTTTTGAATTGTACTTGAATTGTTTTAAAGTCTTATGCGTTTATCCTGAATTCGTTAATAGTCATCTGGAATTCTTATCAATTTAATCGAATTATTTTAAATTCAAAAGAACAAACTCGACCTAAAACAAATAATTTTGTTTTATTTTCTTAGACGAAAAGAAACACAAAAAATACATGGTCATATGGAGAACAGAATTTAAAAGATTAGAATCAAAACAATTTAAAAACTTGAATCGAAATGATATTAGATTACTTTTACCGGCATTAGCGATATCGAAAACCTTTAAATGGTACGTGCCCATGCCAAATGGTTCGATTTCATGCTAAAATAATTATTTATTGTCAATAGTCTCCATCGAGAAACATAATTAGAAATCGATGGAGATTTATACAATAAATTTATTTGTGTTTAAATTAATGAAAGTAATGTCCTCTTAGTTTTTGGGGCAAATGTGGTGGATGTGGAATGAGTTCGGTAAAGTACGATCCAGTCCTAGGCAAGTTTAAATTAGCTTCGTTAATTAAGCTCTGATATCGATTTCATGGTGGAAAGACAGATTGGGGAGTGGAGTTAGGGTGAAACCAATGACAAAGTAGTTCCATACGTGCTGGTAATTGAATAATTATTTTATGAAAGTGATTGATTTGTGAATTTGGGTGTGACAATTATATGTCTTCAGCTATTAGCAACACTATTTTGCTACTATTTCAAAAAAATGACAGTAAACACACCATTTTTTCACTATTTCTGTACTTATTCTCGAAAAATATTTTTGAACTTCTTCGCTAATTGGCTAAAATAATATGTTCGTCATCTCAACGAATCACAATATACCGGAAAATTATCTCAATGGCTAATTAGGGACCGTGCATAAATTGCGGGAATTTTGTTTTTTGAAATTTTGTACCACTTTTTTAACCAAGAAGAAAGTTTCATTTTAAATCAAAAACAGTTGAATTGAACCAACAAGGAAGATTTTCAAAAAAATAGTTGAATCCTTAACCAAAAGATATGAATTTTCAAATCAAAAAGACGAAATTTTCAACCAAGAAAGATTTCTCAGCGATTAAAGAAAACCAATTTCATCCAAAATATTGAATTTTCAGGCCAAAAAGATAAGCTTTCAACAAAACTGTTAAATTTGCAACCAAGAAAATTAATTTTCTACAAAGATGAATTCTCAACAAAATACATAAATTTTTAATCCAATAGTTGAATTTTCAACCAAAAAGATTAATGTTCTACCAGAAAAGACGACTTTTCAAAAAAATACATATATTTTTAACCAAATAGTTGGATTTACGATCCAGAAGATTAATTTTCTACCCAAAAGGACGAATTTAAAAAAAAATTACATAACGTTTCCACTAAACAGTTTAAACAAATGATGTAATGTTAGTCTAAATTTTATTGAGGAAAATTAATTTTCAAGAAAAGAAAAATTAATTTTCTACGAAACAGTTTAATTTTGTACCAGATAGTTGAACTTTATGCCAAATTGTTGAATTTTCAAGCCAAAAAGACGAATTTTCTATCAAACAGTTGAATTTTCAGCCCGCGAATATGAATTAAAAACAAAAAAGTTAATTTACAACCGATCAGTTAAATTTGAAACAAGATAGTTCATTTTTCAGTTTAAAAAATGAATTTTAAAGAACAAAAAAAAACGAATTTTCAACTAAAATAATGAATCTTCAACCAAAAAAATGAACTTTTAACAAATCAGTTCAACTTTGAACCAAGGAGTTGAATTTTCAAAAAAAAAGTTTATCTACATCCAATCACTTGAATTTTAAACGAAATAGATAAATTTGCAGTTAAAAAATTAATTTTGAACAAAAAAAAAAAGAATTTGGAACTAAAATTATGAATCTTTAATAAAAAAAATGAACTTTTAAGAAAGCAGTTCAACTTTGAACGAAGGAGTTAATTTTCAACAAAAAAGTTAATTAACAACCAATCAGTTGAGTTGTTAACAAAATAGTTCAATTTGCAATTAACATTAATTTTGAGCAACAAAAAAAATTGAATTTTCAACTAAAATTATGAATCTTCAACCTAAAATATTGAATTTTTAAGAAAGCAGTTCAACTTTGAGTGAAGGGGTGTTGAATTTTCAAAAAAAAGATGAATTTGTAACAAAAGACGTAACAGTTGCTATTTCAACAAAAAAATAATTCAATTTAAAATAAAAAATATTTTGATCTAATCAACAACGACGAATTTGAATCTGACAGTTGCATTTTCAACAAAAAAATTGATTTTTAACTAGAAAAGATTAATTTTTAACTAGTAGACAGTAGCATTTTTAAATAAAAAAAATTCAATCAATTTGATCAAATTTCAAGCAAAAAGACGAATTTTCAACAAAAAAGTTGAATTTTCAACCAAGAAGTTCGACTTTTTAACAAAATTGTGGAATTTTCAACAAAATAATTCAATTTCAAACCAAGTAATACAATTTTTAAATAAAAAAATGAATTCTTAACCAAACATTTAAAATAAATAATAAAAATAATGAATTTTCAACCAAAAAAAGTTGAGTTTTCTTATTGGGTTCTATTAATTCCGTTCGCATTTAAGTTGGAAAATGGGAAAAGAGGAAAGACTGTGAAAACTGCTATAAATAAATAGGAGTTTTGATAGTCTACATAATAACATTTTAAATAAACATTGAAGTTCATTTTTAATATTTGAAACAATTTATGACACTATTTTGACACTATTAATTTTTTTATTTAAACAATATAGTAACGTAAGTGATCTCAAATTTAGAAGATTTAAAATTTGGATGATCTTTAGTCTTTTTAAATTTTCTTTCTAAACGTAGATGTATTACAAATTAAAATTTCAAAACGCAAGACTTTAAAACTTAAATATTTTTGAATACCTTCAACCGGGGCGAATCGCTGCAGTTTTTCACAAACCATGACTTAGACGTGATGTAGAAAGTGCCTAATTTGTCTCAAATTTTTATTAGTTAATATGAGTTCTTTATGGTGTCAAGAAAAAATATTTTACAGATTGTAAATTAGTACATAACTAAACCAGTCTACCGTAGGCGAAAGAAGAAAAAATTCGAGAATTAAATACCAATCAACTTTTTTATTAAATATTAATATTAACCACTATAAACTCTTACTAAAATATATTTGTATCGAATAAAGAAAAAAAATAACAATAATCAGGAAATAAACCAGAATTAGCTGTAAAGTATGATTATAACCTGTATTTTATTTTTATATTGTTTTTTACATTTATTTATAATGCATTCCATTTATAGCGGTACACCCCAGAGTCTTTGGATTTAGGTTATTTGTGAATAACTTAAAAATGAGATTTAAAAAAAAACCTGATTAAGAATGATTTTATTCCATTCGGGCAGGGCTTCAATTGCACAAAGTTTCGTTATTTTGGAATCTCTTATTTACGAGATACATATATGAAAGTTTGAGTATTCTAACTTTTGATCGATGCGAAATGTTGAAAATTTTAACACTATTAGTTTTTTAGAAATCAATATATATTTATTTATATGCGCGATAAAGTAGAGACATTGCATGACCTATTGAGCCCAAGGTCAACTTGAAAATACAATTATTAAGTTTCCGAATTTGTTGTTTATTATTTATTAAGCTCTGGATATTTCAAAATTTGGGACAGTTAAGTTAATATGATTTTAAAAATTTCAAGGCATCAGCATTTTTGTGACTTCTGATGTAAATTCTTTCAGATTGGAAAGCTTCCAAATTGCGATAGAGTGCTTTCAAATAACTTTCTTTTTTATAGTTTTCAGTCTTTCCGTTCTTGGATGACAAAATAAATTCAAATGTTTTGAAGTGTGATTGTCATATAACTCAAGAAATTATTTTCTTCTGACATTTATGAATCGGCTTGTTATTTCTCGGACTGGGTAAAATAGAAAAGAAGCTTTGTCTGAATGGTCACTGGTACTTAGAAAGTCATTCCCGAGGGAGAAAATCGGAAAAGCATTGAAAACTCGATAACTGGATTCATATATTGAACTTTGTCTATGTAAATGTGGGGGGGGGGGGGGGGGGGTGAGAAGTAGCGAGAGGGTTGTGGATAGATGGGCAGACCTGGAACCTCCCGGACGAGAGGTATCAATTTGCATTTTAATCTGATATCCGACAAATGCGACTCTAGACATTTGACGAACGATTACTATCTATATAAATATCTCTTCCAATATCCCTTTGCACTTGAAGAATTTATTCACAGAATCTGTTAATAATAATTGAAGTATTTTTTATTTATCAAAACTTCAGTTTATAAAAACTTTCTAAAACCTTTAAAGTAAAGATGGATTCGATTTTGAAAGTCTGCGAAGAATAAATGTTCACAAAATTCGCACTCTATCCTCTATTCCCCTATGTTCTTCTTCTTTAAAGAATTTCTCTTTTTTAACCCATTTTCAAGAAACTTCAACTTTTCGGTTTTTCGCTTAAATGCGAGTTGAATTAATAGAAAATTCTATTTTTTTTTTTTTATCAAAATTAATTCTTTTAACTAAAAGTTCAACTGTTAAATTTCTGGCCGGAAATTTACCGCTTTTAGTTGAAAATTCAACTATTTGCCTAAAAAGTAATCTTGGTCGAAAATTCAGCTACTGTGTTGAAAGTGGAACTACTTTGTTAAAAATTCATTTTATTGCTTGAAGATTCAACTATTTTATCAAAAATGCATTTTTTTTTAAATTGAAAATTACTTTTTTTTTAACTGATAATTTATCCATTCTATTTTTGGATTAAAATTGATCGTTTTTAAATAAAAATTCAGTTATTACATTGTTCGTTGAGAATTCATCATTTTTTGGTGAAAATCCAACTAATGGGTTGAAAGTTTTATTACTTTGTTAAAAAATGATTTTTAGGTCATCTCTTTAGTTGAAAATGTTTTTTTGTTTGTTTAAAGATCAATTGCTTGAACTGCAAATTTAACTATTTCATTTTAGGTTGAAAATTGATAGTTTTTGGTTAAAAATTCTGCTATTTAGTCAAAAATTTAAAGATTTTGTTGATAATTCAACTGTTTTGTTGAAAGTTGAACTACTTTCCTAAAAATTCATTCAGTTGGTTGAAGATTCATCTATTTTGTTGAAAATTCAACTATTTACCTAAAAAGTAATCTTGGTCGAAAATTCAACTGCTGTGTTGAAAGTGGAACTACTTTGTTAAAAATTCATTTTACTGGTTGAAGATTTAACTATTTGATTAAAAATGCATTTTTTTAAATTGAAAATTACTTTTTTTTTTAACTTATAATTTATCCATTCTATTTTTGGATTCAAATTGATCGTTTTTAAATAAAAATTCAGCTATTACATTGTTCGTTGAGAATTCATCATTTTTTGGTGAAAATCCAACTAATTGGTTGAAAGTTGTATTACTTTATTAAAAAATGATTTTTCAGGTCATCTTTTTAGTTGAAATTGTTTTTTTTGTTTGTTTAAAGATCAATTTCTTGAACTGCAAATTTAACCATTTCATTTTAGGTTGAAAATTGATTGTTTTTGGTTAAAAATACTACTATTTGGTTACAGATTTAAAGATTTTGTTGATAATTCAGCTGTTTTGTTGAAAGTTGAACTGCTTTCCTAAAAACTTTTATTTTGGATCAAAATTAATTCTCTTAACTAAAAATTTAACTATTCAATATTGGATTGAAAATTGACCGTTTTAGTTAAAAATTCAACTGTGTACAACATTTTTCGTTGAGAATTCATCTTTCTGGTTGAAAATTTAACTACTTGGTTGAAAGTTGAACTATTTTGTTAAAAATTCATTTTATTGGATTAAGACTGAAATATTTCGTTGAAAATTCGTTTTTAAAAATTAAAAATCAATTTTTAAACAGAAAATTGAACTATTCAATTTTTGACTAATAATTTATCTGTTATAGTTGTAGAAAATTAAAATATTTTGTCGTAAATTAATTTTATTGAACTAAAAATTCAACTTCCATTTTTATTTGAAAATTGATCGTTTTTACTTGAAAATTCAACAATTTGGTTAAAAATTAATCTTTTTATCACCTAAAAATTCATATTTTCGGGTTATAAATTCAACTGTTTTGTAGGTAACTTGTCTTTTTGGTTTGAAAATTCAACAATGTGGTTGAATTTTTTTTCCTGACTAAAAAATCTTTCTTTGTTGAAAATTCAACTCGTCTGTTGAAAATTCATGTCATCTCTTGTGGTAGAAAGTTGTATTTTTTGGTTAAAAACTAAAATCCTTTTTGGTGGAAACATCAACGACTACATTTTTCGTTGAGAATTCATCATTTTTTGGTGAAAATCCAACTAATTGGTTAAAAGTTGTACTACTTTGTCAAAAAATGATTTTTTAGGTCATCTTTTTAGTTGAAAATGTTTTTTTGTTTAAAGATCAATTTCTTGAACTGCGAATTGAACTATTTCATTTTAGGTGGAAAATTGATCGTTTTTGGTTAAAAATTCTACTATTTGGTTAAAAATGTAAAGATTTTGTTGATAGTTCAACTGTTTTTTTGAAAGTTGAACTACTTTCCTAAAAATTCATTCTGTTGGTGGAAGATTCATCTATTTTGTTGAAAATTCTTTTTATTTTGGATCAAAATTAATTCTCTTAACTTCGTTGAGAATTCGTCTTTCTGGTTGAAAATTTAACTACTTGGTTGAAAGTTGAACTACTTTGTTAGAAATTCATTTTATTGGATTAAGACAAAAATATTTCGTTGAAAACTCGTTTTTTCAAATTAAAAATCAATTTTTTAACAGAAAATTGAACTATTCAATTTTTGACTAATAATTTATCTTTTATAGTTGAAAATTCATGCATTTTGTTAAAAATTGGTCTTTTTTAGTAAAAAATTAAAATTTCTTGTAGAAATTTTGTTGTTGAAAAATCAACTGTTTTGTAAAAAATCGTCTGTTTAGGTAAGAAATTCAACTGCTTTGTTAAAAATTCGTCTGTTTAGAATAAAAATTCTAATATTCTGGTAGAAAATTTAACTATTTTGTCGTAAATTAATTTTTTTTATTACCTAAAAATTCATATTTTCGTGTTACAAATTCAACTGTTTTGTAGGTAACTCGTCTTTTTGGATTGAAAATTCAGCAATGTGGTTGAATTTTTTTTCCTGACTAAAAAATCTTTCTTTATTGAAAATTCAACTTTTTAAAAAAAATTCCATGTCATCTCTTGTGGTAGAAAGTTGTATTTTTTGGTTAAAAATTAAAATCCTTTTTGGTGAAAACGTCAATGATTACATTTTTCGTTTTGAATTCATCTTTTTTTGTTATTGATAACTGTTTTTTATTTGAAATTAAAATCTTTTTTGGTTGAAATATCAACTGTTGCATTTTTTGTTGAGAATATTCATCTATTTTGATTGAAAATTTAATTACTTCGTTGAAAATTAAACTCCTCTGTAAAAATAATTTTGCCGTCGAAGATTCATCATTTTAGTTGCAAAATCATTTCTTTGGTCGAAAATCGAATTATTTTGTTGAAAATTCGTTTTTATGTTCTTGAAAATTGACCTATTTTATTCGAAAATTAAACTATTCGGTTGGAAATACATCTTTCAAGGTTGAAATGAAACTATTTGCTTAAAAATTCAATTCTTTTATTGAAAAGTCGTCTTATTTTTTTGAAAATGTAACTGTTTGTGGTTGAAGTTTAATTTTTTTGTTTGGAAATGCATTTGATGGTAAAGTCATATTCGTAGGTTGACAATTCAAATATTGTATTAAAAAGTCATATATTCAGGTTGAGAATTTAGCTGTTTTATTGAAAATTCGTGTTTTTTATATAAAACTCGTCCTTTTGGATTAAAAGTTCATATTTTTTGGTAGAAATGTTCTTGGTTGAGAATTCTTCTTCTTAGGTTGAACATTCAACTATTTGGTTAAAAATTTAAGTATTCTGTCGAAAATTATGCAAAAGTTTAACTATCTGTTTGCAAATGCAATTTTTTGGTCTAAAATTAATGTTTCCTTTAAAAATTCAACTACTTGATTGAAAAATCATCTTTCTTGGTTGAAAGTTAACTTTTTTGTTGAAAATTCATTTTTTCTGGTTTAAAACTCAACTGTTTTCTAAAACATTCGACTTTTTATCTGGAAAACTCAACTCTTTCGGGGAAAATTAATATTTTTTGGTTGAAAATTCAACTATTTTGTTGAAAATGCAATAATATATTTTTATTTGAAATCTTAAAGGTTTCATATTGAATTCAATATGGTACCTGTACATACATTTTATTTAAAAGAATTTATTTTCCTATTATCGTGAAAAATCACCCTATTTCCCCTGTTTTGAGAGCATTTTTGGCTATGAAATCTGTATTTAAAAGCTTTCAATGTCGGAAGTAAATAATCAAGATATTTAATTTTAATTTCGATCACTTGGTCTATTTTTTCTAATGACAAATATTACAAAATGCTTATTGGAGAAAAAAGAGCCTTAGGTCCGGTGGGAATCGAAGCACACGTAAACTGATTGCTGGTCAGATGCTCTTACCACTAAGCTACGGATGAGGATCGAGATTCTTTTTTCTCAAAGTCGTAAATGATGCATTTCGAAATAACATTTTATGTAGACAATAAGCATTTTGTAATATTTGTTATTACAAAAAAAATAGACCAAATAATAAAAATTTAAATTTAACATCTTGATTATTTATTTTCTCTTGTCGACACCCCTTTAACATCTAATAAATTCTTAAAAGAATGGAAAAATTTATGTCTACATAAAATGTCGTTTCGAAAGGTATCATTTAGGACTTAGAGAAAATAGATTCTCAATCCTCCGTAGCTTAGTGGTAAGAGCATCTGAACGGTAATCAGTTTACGTGTGGTTCGATCCCCACCGGAGTTAAAGGCTCTTTTTTCTCCAATAAGCATTTTTTAATATTTGTTGTTACAAAAGAATAGACGAAATAATCGAAATTTAAATTTAATAACTTGATTATTTATTCTCACTGATCCTACGTACCTTTAATATCTAATAAGATGGAAATAAATGATGCCTTACTATTTTTCTGAAAAAATCAATACTACTATCTTTTTTCTGCAGTCTGGTGGTCTATAATTTTATGATAATAAGGGGTTTGTTCATTATTAAAATAATTTAAGCCTTAGTGAACGTTACCATAAATCAAATTTCTTGTAAAACCTTTGAATTTTCGTTGGTTGAATTTCTTCCAAAGATATTGATATGGAAAGATTATGCTTGTAGAAGGTAAGACGTCGGGTATTATTAGATAGTACATTGACCACCTACCTACCTTCGTGACCTCTTTCGTTTGCTAAGCTCGACGTCATCCGCAGGTGCTTTCTGCATCTTTCCATTTTTCAGGTCGCTCAAAACAATTATTAAAAATTCAGTAAATTTCATCCCGAAAGTACTCCTCAGGGAAATGAGAAGAGGAGTATTACGTAGACCATACTCTTATTTCATCTCTATTCTGTTGCAATTATTCTTTAAAGTGACTTTATGTCCGAACTCTTTTCTTTTCTCCATTTTATGAAATAAATTTAACTTTTATTTTTCAGTCAAATGTCGGAACACGTGGGACAGAATCTCGTTTGGAACGCTCAATATGGTGAGTCCATCAAAATTTTATAACTACATGGGGTGGCCGTAAATGAGGGGAAACCTGGAACCAATATTAAATTCATGTCTATATCTATTTCTAAATTTTCTTAAATTCATTTGAACTATTAGGATATTTTTAACAGGTTCCAATAATTTGAAGAGATTTCGAAAGATTTGAAAGGAGTAGAACTATTTTAGGGTATTTTGAAAAATTCTAGGGAATTTGCAAAAGCTTTAAAAAATGTCAAGGGCTTTCAAAAGATTTTAAAGGATTTAAAATATTTTAGGGTATTTTTAATATGTTTCAATGATTTGAAGTGATTCCAAAGAATTTTAAAGATTTAACGGTATTTAAAAAAATTCCAAAGAATTTTCAGGAGCTCTAAAAAGTTTCAAGGGATTTCAAAACATTTCGAAGGACTAAAAATATTTCAAGGTACTTAAGAAGATTCCAGGGAATTTTTGTATAGATTTCAATAATTTAAAGGTATTCTTAATTTGAATGATCTCACGAAATTGACAAAAATTTTCATGGTGT
Source organism: Andricus curvator (assembly GCA_932195095.1). NCBI lineage: Eukaryota > Metazoa > Arthropoda > Insecta > Hymenoptera > Cynipidae > Andricus > Andricus curvator. The sequence goes on from CAKNYM010052860.1 coordinate 439,196, forward strand.
TTCAAAGAACTTCGTAGAATTTCGGAAGATATGGGAACGATTTTATAGGGCCTACAAGTTTTTAAGATGTTCTAATAGATTCCGGATTATCGGAATTGAGGAATTTCCTAAAATTTCAAAGATTTTCAAGTACTTTCAATGTAATATCAAAGATTTCAAAGAATTTTAAAGATTTTAGGATGTTTTTAAAAAAAGCCAAGAAATTTTGAAGAGCTTTAATAAGTTTCAACGGATTCAATTTTTTTCAAAAAGATTTAATATATTTTGCGGTATTTTAAAAAATGCTACGAAAGTTGCAAAGCTATAAAACATGTCAAGGGATTTCAAAATATTTCAAAGAATTTAAAAATGTTAGGGAATTTCAAAAGATTCCAAGGAATTTTCAGTTAATTTCAATAATTTGAAGAGATCCTCAAAGTTTTGAAATATTTTAGGTTATTTTAAAAGATCTTAAAGCATTTTCAAGAGATTTAAGAAATTCTAAGGGATTGTAACGATTTTAGGGTATTTAAAAAATTCCAAGTAGTTTTCAAAAGCTTTAAAAAATTTTAAGGTATTGCAACCGATTGTAAAGGATTTGCAATATTTTAGGGTACTTTAAAAGATTCCAAAGAATTTGGAATAGATTTCAATAATTTGAAGGGATTCTAATGGATTTAAAAAAATTGTGAATATCTTACAATTATAAAAAAAGTTTTAAGGAATTTCAAAAGATTTCAAGGTATTTCTAATTCATTTCAATAATTTCAAGGTATTTCAAAGGGTTTACAAATTTTAGGGTATTTAAAAAAAATCTCAAGGCATTTTCCAGAGAGTTACGAAATTCTAAGGGATTTTAAGGGATTTAAAAAAAATTTGCATGAGATTGGATTTTCTAGGATCTATAAGGTTATAGGGCATGTGAAAAGATTCCAAAGGATTTTATCAGATTTCTGAAGATTTCAATGATTTTCAGGGTTTTTTTTAAAAAGCTCTAAGGTGTTTTAATAATTTTCCAGGATTTCAGGCAATATCATTTAATCAAAAGAAGTGAGGGATTTCGCAGGATTCTAAAGATTTTCAAACATTTCAAGGTATATCCAAAGATTTTAAACATTTTAGGATATTTTAGAATATTTAAAAAAATTTTCAAATGATTTCAATAATTTGAAGGGATTTCAAAGAATTTTAAAGATTTTAGGGTATTTAAAAAAATTCAAGGAAGTTTCAAGTGCTTCACAAAATTTCAAGGAATTTCAAAAGATTTGAAATATTTGAGGATATTTTTTAAAAAGTTGGAAGGGATTTAAAAAGATTGAAAAGGATTTTAAAGATCTTAGGATATTTTAAAAGATTTTAAGGAATCTTCAATTGATTTCAGTAATTTGGAGGGATTTCAAAGAATTTGAAAGATTCCAGGGTATTTAAAAAAATTCCAAGTAGTTTTCAAGAGCTGTAAAAATTTTTAAGGTATTCTAAAGGATTTTAAAGAATTGTAAATATCTTAGAGTTTTTTTTTAAAGTTTCAAGGGATTTCAAAACATTTTAAAGGATTTTAAAGATTTTAGGATATTTTCAAAGATTTCGAGGAATTTTTCATTGATTTCAAGTGTTTGAAGGTATTTCAAAGAATTTGAAAGACTTTAGGGTATGTTAAAAGATTCCAAGGCATTTTCAATAGCTTTTTAAAGTTTCAAGGGATTTCAAAAGAATTTAAATGATTTTACAAATTTTAGGGAATTTTAAAAGATTTCAAGGAATTTTCGAGAGATTTAAGAAATTTTAATGATTTTAGTGGATTTAAACAAATTTACATCTGGTTGTAAAGAATTTCCTACAATTTCGGAAGATCGGTTTTACGGGACCTATAAGGTTTTCAGTAAATTTTCCAGGATTTCGTAGGGTTTCAAAGATTTGATGACATTTTTAAATATTGTTTGCAATTCATTTGGAATTCACCCTGAATTCTGATTAACTTACCCTGAATTCTTTTCAATTCTTTGGCATTGTTTTGAATTTGTCTTAATTCACTTGAATTCTTCTAAATTCACTCAATTTTACTTAATTTAATGGATGTTTTTGAATTTGTCTTAGTTTTTGTTTAACCCTGAAGTCTTCTAAACTCATCTTGAAGTTTTTCTATTAATTTGATTGAATTCTTTTTATTCTCCTTAAATTCATCCAAATTCACTCAATTTTTAATGAAAAAAATGGAATTTAAACAAAAAGTTCCAATTCATTCGAATTCTTTTGAAATCTTGTGAATTTATCCTGAATTCGTTAAAATCCACCTGGATTTCTGATAAAATTCATCGAATTATATTGAATTCTTTTGAATTCAAAAGAACATTCGTCACATTGTTAATGTATATCAGTCACTTGAAGTCCCTTTTTGGGTCAGAAATAGGTGTATTTTTTTTACTGTTTTTTAAGTAAATTAGGCTGTGGTAGCCCTGAGAATAATAAATAAAAAATTTTTAAATGTAAATAAAAAATTGTTTTATTACACTTGCAAAAAATTATATGCTAAAAATATTACAAGATTAGAATTTTGATATTTGGAGAATGATACTTCGACAGGCCCCCCCTCCCCCCCAACGTATCACGTTTTTTGTGAATGACACCTTTAGATATTAATGGTCAGAGAAAATGAAAAATTAGTTAGGGAATTTTGAAAATGAAGTTTTGCGGCCACCCTGATAATAATTATTATTTAATAATATAAGATATAAGATAAGAATATATAAGATAATAATTAATTTTATGCGGACTTTTTACTATTATTTCATATATTTTTATTGAACTCTAAAAATCTGAAAGGATATTTGAAAATTTTATTTCCCCTTTCGATGGTAACTTCGTTAGCTTTGTATCAAAGTAAAGTGTAAAAGGTCGAAAAGTTCGTGAAATTAGAAGGGTATTTATTAGCGGTAACGATGTTCCGTTAGCTGATGGGCGATTCGAAACCCCGGAAAGTCAAATTAATGGTCACCCTTTGATTACGTTGCACTTCAGATAGCAAAAGTAATGTTGAGAATTTAGGACCCTGGAAAACGACTCTTGCAGAACTTCTCGTAAATTTTAACATCCTTCAGAATTAGTAGTTTGAAGCCATAATTTGAAAATTAAAGTTTCACGCTGCATTCAACTTTCCCAAAACCGCACTTATCCTCAGAAGTCGTGCAGAACAAGACACCAAATTTCTTTTTCCGAGTTGGAGAAAACTTTTATAATTTTTGTCCAAGTACCTTTTCTTTGAAACTGCAGACTTACCAGTCTTTCCCCTTTTTCCCTCTTTTCCCCATTCTTAACGAATTCTTTTTTCTCCCTGTTTTCAAGAAACTTCCTCTTTTTATCGTTTTTTCGCTTAAATGCGA
>CAKNYM010052860.1:452551-469762 GCA_932195095.1 Andricus curvator
TGTAAGTCTTTTTTGAATGCACAATTTTTGTTCATTTATATGTTTTCGTACCTTGCATTGTTTTTTCAAAAATTTAATTTTTTTTACTGTCAATGTTATTTTCACGAATAAAACAAAAACCACGCATCCTATCGAAACATGAGTCACAATAAATTTGTACCTCTTCCTTGGATGAACAAATTTTGTTTCGGTCATTTTTTCGTAGCTGGTAATATTCGTCTGAAAATTTGATTTTTCTATTTTCAATGCTGTTTTTTACGAATAAAATAAAAACTACGCGTCATATCAAAAAGTGAATGATAAGAAATTTGTAGATCTTTTTTAGGTGCACAATTTTGGTGAGATGATCTTTTCTGGTATCTTGCATAGTTTGACAGCAAAATGGCTTTTTTGATTTTTCATTAATTTTTTGTGCGATCAAAATTTGAATTTTTTATTTTTCAAAAAATTCAAATAGTTGTTAGGAAAATATTATAGGGTGTTCAGGAATCAACGTTTTTCTCCTCTTGACTTTTTTTCATATCGTGCGTTTTTCGGCTTAAAATGTTAATTTTCGTTTGTTTCTTGGAATTTTGAAAATGCTATAACTCCAGTAATTTTTTTTTTATCACAAAAAGTCATAAGAATATTTTGTTCGTCATTTTGCGTACTACTAACAACCGTCCATAGAATTTTCAAATCTTCAAAAAAAGTGGTCTCAAAAATTTTCAAAATGTGCTCACTTTTTGGATTTTCATCCAAAATAGCTGGTTAACGAACTCGTTCTCTATTTTTCGGCCATAAAAAAAGTATGCCAAAGCTCAATCAAATCTGATCATTTTTTCGAAAGTTATCGTGGCTACAGACAGACAGACAGACTACAGACAGACAGACACCTTCGTAAAAATCGTTTTTTCTGACTCAGGAGGTCTCAAAACGTGGAGATTTGATGAAAACCGACTATGTCAAATTTTACATAAAACCAATACCTTCTCATTAGAATGAGAATGTAAAAAAATTAAAAATTCAGGGGAAATTTGATGCATTAGATTTGAAATTCTTATGCAATTTTACCCATAAAGTATTGCAATTTGGTAAGATTACAATTAATTATAACAATCGACAAGTGTTCGCAGTAGGGAAACCACCCTACAGTAGATAATGATTTACAGTAGATAATCTTAATTAACTTGAAAACTGACAAATAATGTTCATTATTTTGTTAGTATAACATTTAATCAAGGATATTATATTTTCTGACGTAGTTTCATTGAAATTTTATAATTGATTAATGTGCGAGCGCAAAAAATTAATTTTTAACCTGAAAAGAAAATTGTCGGCTCTTCTTTATTCATATTTCTTACCTTAATGAAACATTTTTATGATATGTTTATACGTTAGATTCAAAGCTTGAAGTTTAATGAATAATATTAATTGACACAAAGCGTTCTTTTTATCGCTGTCAAAATTGGCAGCTCTGCGACTGTCTCGGAATTCGTTAAATTCTTTGAATTCGTTAAATTCTCTGGATTCCTTAAATTCTCTGAATTCCTGAATTTTTCTGAATTCCTGAAATTCTCAGAATTCCTTAAATTCTCTGAATTCCTTAAATTCTCAGAATTCCTTAAATTCTCAGAATTCCTTAAATTTTCTGAAATCTTTGAATCCTCTATATTCCATGAAATCCTTCCGGAATTGCTTGAATTCTCTGATTTGTGCGAATTCCCTGAATTTTCTGAATATCCTGAATTTGTTGAATATTCTAAATTCCTTATATTCTCTGAATTCGTGAAAATCTCTAAATTTCTTAAATTTTATGAGATTTCCCTAAATTCCGTGAAACCCTCGAATATTCTGAATTCCTTGAATTCTCTGAATTCCCAGAGTTCCTTAATATTCGGAATCTCTGAAATTCTTTGTATTCTCTAAATCCCTCAATTTCTCAAATATTCTGAATTCTCTAAATTCCTTGAATTTCCTAAATGCTCTCAAATTCTCTGAATTCCCTGTAATCCTTGAGTATCCTGAATTCCTTCAATATTTAGAATTTTTGAACTCCTTTAATATTCAGAATTCTCAAAAACCTTTGTTATTCTGAATTTCCTGAATTCCTGGAATATTCTAAATTCCTAAAATTCTTTGAATTCTCCAAATCCCCTGAATTCTTTTAAATCTTCTAAATTCTTTGAATTCAGAAAGTTTCTTGAAATCCTTCCATTCTACTGAATTCCTCTGAATTCTTTGAATCATTTGGAAGTCCTTGGAATTCAGGGAGTTCTAGGAATTTAGAAAATTCCATGAATTCAAGGAATTCAGATTATATAGGCCATTTAGAAGAATTCAGATATATCTGGGAATTCAGAGAAATCCAGTGGATTTCAAGGAAGTTAAATGAATTTAAAAGAATTTGAAGGGATTTGAAAGAGTATAAAAACATTCCAAACAATTTAAAAAATGGAAATGTCATAAAAACTGAATATTTTTGAGGTAGCTTTTTTAGTTTTTCAAGGCCCTTCTCACATTAATCTGTGAAAAAATTAAAATATTTGCTTGAAAAATAAAACCGCGTCTCTCAAATTATTATTATTTTTTAAAGTGATTAAATAGTACAATTTGAAAATTTGAAACATAGTAAAACCTGTTTTATATTTTTATATTACTAATTGACAATGCAATGTTTCCTGCGCGCTGCAGCGCGTGTATAATACAGGCCGCACAGACCGGTCCCTATGTCCCCTATTGTACCCTATATATTCAATTTCGGTCCCTAAAGTACCTTATTTTCAAGATTTGTTCCCTATGGTACCCTATTTGTAGTCCATACGTCAGCTTTAAAAAAATTTGTAATATGTTCGAAGCTTCCAAAAGTCAGAGATTTTGAGAAAAAATAGAAATAAATCAGGGAATTTCTGCAGGAAGTAACTGTAAAAAATAATCAAGGCACACAGGTACTATTACTCATTTTTTTCTCAAATGACTTTTTAGTCACTTTTTAAAATGAAAAGATCACATTAGTCACTTTTCTTTCAATAACTTAGCTCATGGATTAATCACTATTCAATTCAGGTTTATACCTATTTCTGAATTGTCTTAAATTCTTTTGAAATATTTCAGGGTATTTTTAAAGATCCGATACATTTTTAATAGATTTCAGTAATTTGAAGGGATTTTAAAGATTTTAGAGTATTTTTCAAACTTCTAAGGCATTTCCAAGAGCTTTTAATTTGAAATACTTTAGGGCATTATTTATTAATTTCATTATTTGAAGGGATTTTAAAGCGTTTGAAATATTTTACGATAAAGAATTTTCCAGAATTTCGGAAGATAAGGAACGATTTTACAGGACCTATAAGGTTTTAAGATATTTGAAAAATTCGTAGGATTTCAAAGGGTTTGAAGTATTTTAGGAAATCTTGCAAGATTCCAAGAAATTTTTATTTGATTTGAATAATTTGAAGGGCTTTCAAAGAGTTTAATATATTTTAGGGTACATCATTTCCTAGAGTTTTTGAAGATATGGAAAGAATTTATAGGACATAAGGTTTTAAGATATTTACAAAGATTTCAAGGGTTTTTATAATGTTTTCGAGGATTTCAATGATTATAAGGGTTTTTTAAAACTCTCAAGGTATTTCAATAAATTTCCCAGGATTTCAAGAAATATTACCAAAGAATCTCACGGGATTTTATAATATTCTCGATAATATTTTAGTGGATTCAAAGATTTAGAGTTTTTACATTAGTTTTTTTGGAATTCATCCTGAATTCTTATTTATTTATCCACAGTTCTTTTAAATTCTTTGTAATTCTTTTGAATTTGTTGAATTCACTTCAATTCTTCTAAATTTACTCAATTCTACCCAAAATTCAATAGACTTTTCAAATATTTTTAAATGTTTTAATTTAATTGATCCTGAGGATCAATTGATAAAATGTTCAAAGGATTTGAATTATTTTAAGTTATTCTTTCAAATTCCTTGACATTTTCAAGAGCTTTCAAAAATTGCAAGGGATTTCAAAATATTTTAAAGGATTTGAAAAATCGTAGGTTACTTGAAAAGATTACAAAGTATTTTTAATTGATTTTAGTAATTTAATGGGATTTCGAAGGATTTGAAATATTTGAGGGTATTGTAAAAGATTTCCAGGCGTTATCAAGGGCTTTAAAAAACTTCAAGGGATTTCAAGAGATGTCAAAGGATTTGAAATATTTTAGAAACTCTTAAAAAATTCTCAGATATTATTTATTTATTTCAATAGTTTGAAGGATTTTAAAAAGTTTGAAATATTTTAGGGTATCTTAAAAGATTCCACGGCATTTTCAAGAGATTTAAACAATTTCAAGGGATTTCCAAGGGTTTTAATCATTTTAAGGGATTTTAATATTTTAATGGTTTTCAAAGAATTTATTCACAAAAAGTGAGGGATTTCGTAGGGTTTCAAAGATTTGAAGAGATTTTCAAATATTGTTTACAATTCTTTTAGAATTCGCCCTGAATTCTTATTAATTTATCCTGAATTCTTTTAAATTATTTTGAATTTTTCTAAATTCACTCAATTCTACTCAATTCAATGGATTTTAAAAAAGTATTTATTTAACTTCAATTCTTAGGCATTTCATGAAATTCTTTTTAATTTTTATAAATTTTTTTCAAACTTGCTCAATTCAGTGATTTTTTTCATATGTTTGAATTTTTTTGAATTCAGTCGATTGTTTTTTAAATTCAGTTTGATTTTTTATCAATTTCATCGAATTCTTCTATTTTCCCTTAATTTCCTCTGAATTGACTCAAATTTTACTGAAATAAGTGGATTTTTTCAATATAATCAAATTTTTCCAATTCATTTGAATTCTTTTGATGTGTTTTGTAGTTATTAGTCACTTTTTTGGTTAGAAACTAGTCGGGTTTCAAAGATTTGAAAGTCTTTTTTGGAATTCACCCTGCATACTTTTAAATTCTTAGGAATTCTCTTGAATTTTTTGAATTCACTTGAATTCTTCTAAATCTACTCAATTCTGCGTAATTAATTGGATTTTTGAATATTTTTATTCAATTGATCCTTAAGTCTCTCAACCTCACCTAGAATTCTCAGGAATTTCATGAAATTCTTTTGAATTCGCTTAAATTTCTCTGAGCTTATTTCAAAGTTACGGAATACAATTAAGTTTTATTATATATTTCAAACTGTTGTCAATTAATTTGAATTTTTTAATTCACTATGAATTTTTATGAATTTCATCAAATTCTTTTCGTTCACCTTAAATTCCTCTAAATTCATTCAAATTTTACGGAAATCAATGGAATTTTCTTTATTTTTACAATTATTTCCAATTCAATTAAATTCTTTTGAATTTAACTTGAATTGTTTTCAAGACTTATGAATTTACCCTGAATTTGTTACCATTTGAGCGCGAAAAAATTACCCTATGAGCGTGACAAAGAGTATCCTTTGCTCCCTATATTTTATCCCATAGGGACTGTGAGGCCTAATAATCTTGCCAGTTTTTAATAATCAAGATTGCAAAATGATGAACGAAAGCATCCAAATTAAATAGAATCCAAAATTTTATCCGCTCCCTTAGACTAAAATTACCAATAATATCGAAAAAAATTATAAAATAAAATAAAAATTCTAGAGAGGACGATTGATATTAAGGCAAAGTTTATTTTATATTTTGTAAATTTTATAGATAATAATTTAAATCATTAAATAAGTGATAAATGCCAACTTTTGTATAAAAATATATATTACTCTTGTTTAGTAAACAATTATCTTTTTTCATTGCAAATAAATCAACGTGGTGAATTTACAATATTGCTAGTTTGTTCAGCAGCTTTTATAGCATAATTAATTGACAGAGATTTATAGACTAAATGAACATTTATGCAATGCCCATCTATTTGAAGCTGCAGATAATTAATGCTTCTCTCCTAACTTGAAGTTATTCTGATTTTACTGGACGGGATTTAATTTTCTCAGTTTATTATTTTCCCAACTTATCGAAAATTTATTTTCAATCTGTTTCCCATATTTATACGTTAATCACTGAAATCGTAAAATTTTCGAAAATATCTTTAGGGTTTTATATTCAAAATAGAAATTTTGTAACAAAATATACACGGCTCGAATTGCACAATTTTTATTCAGAAGCCTCCGCCCTTTTATTAAAGAGAATATATTTTTCCACCATCGTTAGAATTCCCCGTGCGAAAAATATAAGAAGTTAATGATGCAAATTCCTAGATTTATCACAACGCTATCTGCCAGCGGGTCGCTGGCGTTTTTTCCGTGACTCGCCATATTTAATGAAATTGGATTATACTGTTAGCATCGTAGAATGTGAGTGCAATGTTTTAAAAAAAATTTCTACTAGCATTAAATCCACGCGTGCGAAACAGTCGTTCATATATCTGGATTTTTATTTCCTAACATTAGGAGTGCAAACAATTTAAAAATTCATTAGTAAACAAATTTTTCAATATTAGGAGTTTTTCATACTTTTGAAACAATAAATTAATAATTTCAGATTGAAAATGCTTGAAATTGAAAAATATATATATATTGAACGATTTTGAATTCAAAACGTTTTAAATCAAATATTTTTTAATTAGGTAAAATTTTGAAATTGAATAAAAAGGAATTGAACTTGTGTTATTTTTAAATAAAAGGGTTTAACATTGAAGTGTTTGAAATTCAAAATTTTTTAATGGGAATCTCTCAAAATTGAAAAATTGCAGACCAAAATTTTTTTAATTTGACAATTCCATTAGAAAGAGTTAAAATTGTATCATTTCCAACTCAAAGCGTTTAAAATCAAACAATTTGAATTTGATTTGAAGAATCTCAAAATTGAATGATCACAGATTAAAATTTCGAAAAGAGGACAATTTCAAAATAATAACAATTGAATAATTTACCATTAGAATTTTGCAAGTTATATCATTTAAAATTGAAAGGAATTTAAACTGTATTATTTCTAATTAAAAGTGTTTAAAATTGAATAATTTAAAATTGCGAAAACTTTTTTATTTAAACCATTTTTAATTCGAAGCCACTAAAATTTGAGAGTTTGAAATTTTCTCTAAGATAAAAAAATAAATACACCTTCATTTTCGCTGTTCAAAATGGAAAATTTTTAAATTATAAACCTTTAAAATTAAATTATTTCTAAAAAACGTTCAAAATGTTCAAAATTGAATAATTTCAGATTAGAATTTTAAAAATTAGATAATTTAAAATTGAAAGGAATTGAAATTGTATTATTTCTAATTAAAATCGTTCCAAATTTATATAATTTAAATTTAAAAAGTTTTTACTTTAAATCATTTTTATTTCGAAGCCATTAAAATTTGAAATTTTCTCTAAGATCAATAAAAAAAATCTGCCCGCTTCGCGGGCACATTCTCATCGCGCGCTTCACGCGCGGCTCGCTTCGCTCGCAAGTTTGAGCGCGCCTAGGGCACGCAACTGTTGGATCTCGCGCTTCGCGCTCGATCATATATTTATCTCGTGCTTCGCGCTCGATTATGTATTCACCTCGCGCTACGCGCTCGGGCGTATCTACATCGCGCTTTACGCTCGGTTGCTCTAGATTTTTCAACTTCGTGTTCGACTTCGATGAAAAGAAAAAGTTTGTTTACAAATATTATAAAATTATCAAAACCTCTACATATTAAGTGATTGTTAAATTTGTTTTTATTTTAGACTGAAAAGGAACTTTTTTTACTCAAGGTTCTATCGACCTTAAGGAACACATTCTCATCCAGACACTCGCGCTTCGCGCTCGATATTTGATTTGAAAATCATTTGAACCTTGCGTTCCACGCTCGGTTCTGTGCACCGTATGATAGAAACAAAAATGTTTGAACGCATTTACGACGTGCGATTTGGTAAATACACTGAGCGTGCACTTTGTGCTTCGTGTTATATGTTCTTCATATACAAATTACTAAATTTGTATTTGATTTCAAATGAAAAATAATGATATAATTTAGGCGACAAATTTTATTCATTAAAATTTTATTTTAGCTTGTGCCGTTTTTCAAAAAAGTTAATTTTTTCATTTTGAATATATTCTTACAACAAAAATTGATTACAAGTTTGTAAATCTTTTTTGAATGCACAATTTTTGTTCATTTATCTGTTTTCGTACCTTGCATTGTTTTTTCAAAAATTTGATTTTTTTTATTGTCAATGTTATTTTCACGAATAAAACAAAAACTACGCATCCTATCGAAACATGATTTACAACAAATTTGTACCTCTTCCTTGGATGAACAAATGTTGTTCTTGTCATTTTTTTCGTAGCTCGTGTTATTCGTCTAAAAATTTGATTTTTCTATTTTCAATGCTGTTTTTTACGAATAAAACAAAAACTACGCGTCATATCAAAAAGTGAATGATAAGAAATTTGTAGATCTTTTTTGGGTGCACAATTTTGGTGGAATGATCTTTTCTCGTATCTTGCATAGGAATTTTTGATTTTTGATTATTTTTTTGTGCGATCAAAATTTGAATTTTTTATTTTTCAAAAAATTCAAAAAGTTGTTATGAAAATATTATAGGGTGTTCAAAAAGCAACGTTTTTCTCCTCTTGACTTTTTTTCATATCGTGCGTTTTTCGGCTTAAAATGTACATTTTCGTTTGTTTTTTGGAATTTTGAAAATGCTATAACTCCAGTAATTTTTGTTTTATCACGAAAAGTCATTAGAATATTTTGTTCGCCATTTTGCGTACTACTAATAACCATACATAGAATTTTTAAATCTTCAAAACAAGTGGTCTCAAAAATTTTCAAAATGTGCTCACTTTTTGAATTTTCATCCAAAATAGCTGGTTAACGAACTCGTTCTCTATTTTTCGGCCATAAAAAAGTGTGCCAAAGCTCAATCAAATCTGATCATTTTTTCGAAAGTTATCGTGGCTACAGACAGACAGACAGACTGACAGACAGACAGACAGACTACAGACTACAGACAGACAGACACCTTGGTAAAAACCGTTTTTTCTGGCTCAGGGGGTCTCAAAACGTGGAGATTTGATGAAAACCGACTATGTCAAATTTTACATAAAACCAATACCTTCTCATTAGAATGAGAATGTAAAAATGTTCCATTATTTTTGCTGTTCAGCATGGAAAAATGTTCAATTATCGACCTTTCGAATTGAATTAATCTTAAAAAATATTCAAAATGTTCAAAAGTGAATAATTTTATATTAGAATTTTGAAAATTATGTCATTTAAAGTGGAAAAGAATTGAAATTATACTATTTTTAATTAACTGCGTTCAAAATTGAATAGCGTAAAATTGAAAACGTTTTTATTTAAATAATTTTTTATTTGAACCTACTAAAATTTGACAATTTGAAATTTTCTCTAAGGTCAAAAAATAAATTCACCTCCATTTTCGCTTTTCAAAATGGAAAATTTTTTAATTATAAACCTTTAAAATTGAATTATTCTTTAAAAAATTACGAATCCAAACTTCACTTAAAACTGAAAAAAATTTAGTAAATTCAATTCCTTTTAAAGTCAAGAATTTTCAAATTGTTGATTATAATTTTGAAAATTTAACCATTTCAATTTTAAATGCAAAACTAAAACTTATAAAAGTGAACAATGGAAAATTAAGCGTTAAACATGGAAATTCAGAACTCTAAAATTTCAGCCATTCAAAATTAAAGAAATAATTCAATTACTGAGGTATCAATTTCAGGTAGTTCTATTTTGATCTGTTTTGATTTTAAACACAATTTTTAATTTTTAATGTCAAATTGTTTCATTTTTAACACTTCAATTAGAACTACTATTCATTCCTGAAATCTTCCAGTCAAATATTTTTCAATTTTAAATAATTCATTTTTTTAAATCTTGAACTAAAAATTCAACCATTTTGAAGATATTATATTGGAAATTAAAAAGAAGAATACAAAATAAGATCGGTATGATGCCAATTTTTGAAATTGCACAATTTTAAGCCTTTCAGTTCGGAATCCTTTTTAAAGTTTAGATCGAAAAGTTAAATATTTTGAAACATTTTCACATCAAAAATAATTCAATTTTCAATGACTATTTGTAAGATCTTCTAGTTTTTAAGGCTTGATTTGATCAATTATTATTTTCTTAATTTTTCGTTGTTTTGAATTAATTCTCGAGGCATTTAATTAAAAATTATTTAATTACAAATCCTTTAAACTGAAAATTGTACAACTATCACGTCTTTCAATTTGATATTTCACAATTTCGAAGATTTAAAAAGCAAAAAAAAATTTGTATGTTTAAAAATAAAACCAAACAATTTGGAACATTTAAATCTGAAAGTATTAAATTTAAAACTGACTAATATTGAAACAAAACAATTTGGAATATTTAAATCTAAAATTATTAAATTTAAAACTGGTTATCATGGCTTTCACTATGAAATTGGAAAAGATTCAATAATTAAATTGTCCTGACATTTTTAATAATATAATTTAAGGCTATAACATTCTGAAATTAAAAAATGGAAACCTCGAAAAATTAAGATATTTCATACCAAATATTTTCGAATTTAAGCTTTTGAAGCAAAAAACGTTAGTTACATGTCCTTAAAAATTATTAAATTAAGATCGAACAGAAATCTATTTTATCATGAATAATTTTATGCAAAGCGAGCATGAAAAAGGTTCAGATTTAAAAACAGACTTCTAAACTACCTCACTTTTCGGCTCATTAGAACTGCGTTAGAATTAAGTATTCAAAACTATAACTTTAAATTGAAATTATAGAAATGTAAAAGATTATATGTATCTAAAAACGTTGAAAATATTGTGGTTTCGAATTGGATAAATGAATGCATTCAAACTTGAAGTGTCAAAAATTAAAAAATTTCAAATTTCCTTTAAGACTAAAGTATTCTTGAATTAGGATCTTGAAACTAAGTCATTAAAAATATATAATTTTCAAATTTTGGATCACGCTTTTTAAAATTCACTCATTTTAATCTAAAGTGCAAAATTAGTAAGTTGAAATTTATTAGTTTATTTTTTATTTACATTTTTTTTTAGTTTTTTTAAAAAAGTTTTTATTTAAATTTATTAATAAGTTGACTTTTTTCTCTAAAATTTACTCGAGAGACATTTGACTGGATAATGCTTCAAAAGAATCAGCTGAAGCTCGAAAGAATAATATTCAATTGATTCAACCCGAGAAGTAAAGTACTTCATGCACGTGAAATTCGCAGAACAAAGGTCTTTTTAGAAAGAGCATTTCACATTTTCCGTTTTAATTTTCAACACCTATTTCGGTTTTAATTAAATTCCAAGGATATTTAGTCAAAAGTTCTCAAAGGCTCAGTAGATATCTATGAAAAGTTTTTATATTGGTTTTGTAAAAGGACACTTAAATTTACTAATTTAGTCGTAATTATGCAAATGAGTAAAATTGCGCTTGGAGGTGGATCGTCGATCCTAGAACAAAGGAATTAGGAGACCTCAGAGCTAAATGCAGAATAAGAGGGAATTTTCCTGCACTCAATTTTCATATACCTAGAGTAGAACCTGAAAAATTATTCAAATCGACTTTCGCCCAACAAAAGGTGGTTTCTTATTGTTGGCGTTTATATGAAGGGAAAAGCTTCACACTAGCCAAGAAGCTTGTGAGCTTACGTGTAAATTCTTGGCACTTCAAGAGGAAACTCATATTCTACGTAAACCTTTAATGTTTGATTATTATTTCCGCTTGAGAAGTGAATTGCAAACTTTTCTCGGCTCAGTAAGAATAACATTTTTGTAATAATATTTTATAATTAAACAATTGTAACACTAAAGCTTTCAGTGCAATTTAATTTATCGCGTGTTACGGGTGCGTGTTATCTTTCGATTTCAGGGAAAAATAATTTTTAATGCAAAAGAAACATTTCTTGAGAAAATTCGAAAAGATTTTTTAACCTTTCAGATGTGATAAATAAAAATGTCATCAACAGCAAAAGTTCATTTTCAACTAAACAGTTGCATTTTCAGCCAAAAGAGATGAATTATCAACGAAAAGTGTAATGCATAATTGATTTTTCAACCTAAAAAGATTATAGTTTTCAACCAGAAACAGTTGAATTCATCCAAAAAATACAAATTTTCAACTAAATATTGTATCCACAACCAAAAAGGATTAAGTGTTTTCCAAAAAGTGGAATTTTTTGCAAAGGAGTTTCATTTTTTAAACCAAAAATACGAATTTTCAACAAAAAAGTTAATTTTCAACCAAATAGATTAATTTTCTATTTAAGAAGATGAATTTTTAACGAAAGCACTTGAATTTTTAGCAAAAAAGATAAATATTCTCCACGAGAAATGTAATTGTTGATATTTCAATCAAACGAAGATTTTAATTGTAAATCAAACACAGTTGAATTTATCCAAAAAAGACAAATTTTCAACAAAATAGTTGAATCGCCAATCAAACCAGATGGATTTGCAACCAAAAAGATAAATTTTTAACCAAGAAGTCATTTTCAGCCAAAAAAGAATTTTCAACAAAATAGTATTTTCAACCAAAGAGATGAATTCTGAACTAAAATGATAACTCTTTAACCAAAAAATGAATTTCCAATAAAGTAGTTCAACTTTTAACCAACTAGTTGAATTTGCAAAAAAAAATGTAATAGTTGATATTTCAACTAAAACATTTTTGTATTTTAAATAAAAGTGAGTTGAACTCATTCAAAAAGAGCTGATTTTTCAACTAAACAGTTGCATTTTTAACCAAAAAAGATGCAATCTCTAGAAAAAAAATGAATTTTTACACCAAAAAGACGAATTTTCAACCAAAGCAGATTTTTCAGTCAAGAAAGAAAAAAGCTATCAACCAAATTATCATTTGAGCGGAGAAATAGTTTTTAATACAAAATTACTATTTATTTTTTTAAGGCTATATCACTGTAATTTTTCTAGGATTCTTGAGAAATTTCAAACAGATTTTTGAAGATTTCAGATTCGAAAAAGTATCCAGAATATTTTGAAGGAAGTTTTTATTTTACAGAATTTTACCAAATTTTAGGAAAAATTCCAGTGGTTTTAAAAGATATTTAGGACCAATTCGAGTCAGTTTAAAAGGTATTTAGAACTTGTAGAAGTTTGCAAGAAAATTAAGAATAGGTTGTAAATTTTCTTAAATCTTTAAATGTTTTAAAATATTTTCAAAAGTTTGAAAATGCCTGTGTATCTTTTAAGCCGACACGAATTATTCCGAAAATTTTGAAAAATCTTTTCATATTAAAACAAATTGTCTTAAAAACAATTCAAACCTTCAAAAAGTTCTATCATTTTATTTCAAATACTTCAAAAATCTAAATTTTATTTCAATCTTTTTCAAATGATTTCAAATTTTAAATTAGTTTTTAATTTTTTGCAAAACTTCTAAATATCTTTTAGAATGATTCGAATATTTCCTAAAACTTTTGATTAATCTTTGATAATTAAAAAAATAGCCTTAAAATATTTCAGATTGTTTTCGACAATTTTGTAAATGCGTTTAAATATTCCCTTGATATTAATTTTTCAAAATAAAAAATCATTTAAAATTTTCCCAGGATTCTTAAGAAAATATTGTTATTTCGCAATCTTCAAAAATCTACATTTTCTTTTAAACTCTTGAAAATCTTTTCGAATTTTAAATTGTTTTTGCAATTTTTCCAAACTTTTAAATATCTTTTGAAAACGATTCGAATTTTTCTTAACATTTTTGAAAAATCTTTCTATTAAAAAAAAATTATCTTAAAATATTTGAGATTTTTTAAATGATATTTTTAGAAATCTTTTGAAATTTTTTGATATCTTATAACATTTTCTTTCAAAATTAATTTTTCAAAATAAAAAATTAATTACACCGCCATTTACATTGATCTGTCACTTTCTTCCCTAGGGTAGAAAACACGGTTGTCGACCCACTTCACAGGTATCGAAAGTCGAATTTTCGATTATCGATATGATGAAATAGTATGTTACATTCCGAGTAATGCATATTATTTTTCATAGCAAATCTATTGAAAATTCGAGTTTCGGTATCTGCAGAGAAAATTTAAAAAATTTTCTTAAAATCTTCGAGATTCTTTTTTCGACGTGCTTTGAAATCTTCAAAACTTAACATTGATATTTTAAAATATAACCTAAGTCATTACAATTTTTTCCAGAAATCTTATTGTCGGTACCTGTAATTTTTTGGTTGCCTGTACCGACACCTTTTTGCCGGTACCGAAATTGTGAAAAAGTTTACAAATTATAGCGTGCTGCACCATAATGTTCAGAAAAGTATTATTTCCTAATATTAAAAAACATATTTACAATTAAAATTTTCTATTTTGTTAATAATGTCAAGTAACATTCAGAAATAAATGTTACCATGAAATGAAATTAATTATTTGGAAATTGTGATTTAATACATTGACAGTGCAGAAAATACGTAACATTTATTATACATAATAACCTCATTTAATGTTGTTAAGGGGTATATATATATAATATAATATAATCCTTTTGTCATTTTTAAAACATGTCAAAAATTTGAGAACGGATTGTTGCCTTCATTATTAAAGAATCTTTTACAGTTTTCAATTTTCTCTTTTACAAATAAAGTTTTCGAATTAAAATTCTTCATTTGAAAATTGTGATTTACAAAAGTGCAGAAAATTAACAACAAATCAAAACAACCGGAAACAGCCACTAAAATGTATACTCTTAACTCTCGATATAAGACCCCCGGTTTACAATATTCGTAGAATTGCTGGCTTTCGTAGTTTCATGATGAGAGGAGCCGCAGGGCAGAAAGAGACGATGTGCTTAGTCAAGCGTGACAAACAGATCGAGGACCGCACTCTCAGCGCGTTAGTTGCATCAGGTTGCAACCGGTCTTATATCAGGAGTTGAGTGTATTCACAGATCTTTGACAACAACATAAGCGAGATCTCGTGACTACAACTTTTTAACCCGTAGTGGTCACACCTCCTAAAAATAACGTAGTGGTTTAAGACTTCCTCTTCATAATACAATAACTTGTTCTTTTCCAAATTGTTTTATGTTGAAAAACGCAAGAAAAATTTTTTTCGAGAAATTTGACTTTTTTCACTAAGATATTCATCAAAATTTCCATTTTTGAGATAGAGCAAAAACGCTTCCTGATTTTTCTTTCAAAATAGTATAGTTTGAAGAAAAAATAGTATTATAACAAGCTTTGAAAAAAAGTATATTTATTTTACAGTTTGAAGTTATCAATTTTGTCAATACCAAACCTGGGGTCCACTGGACCCAGTGGGACCACCACGGGTTAAGGATGCTCTAGATGTACCGTCAAGTTTAAAATTACTCAATCTTTAACTCGAATTATGAAATTGACAAAAAAAGGTTCACTGACGATTGCAACAAATTTTAAAAGAGAAACCTAAGCGTAAATAATAAAAAAAATAGTTCAAGTCATAATTGTTTATTCACATGTAGTTATTTGTATATTTGTGATTTTCATCCGCTTTAGGGAAAAGTCGTAATTTTCATACAATTTTAATTTACAAAAACTCATTTTATTCCTCGAAAGGTTCTTGTCACATTTTTGTAAGATATTATTTAGCAAATTGTTTAATTCAAAAAATGACTAACCAAAAATAATTGTCCGTATTATTTATAAATAAAATAATTTTGAGAAAAACGTGAAGAATATAAGAATATAAACTTCAGAAAAGGAAACTCTTTGAAAGTAATGGGTATCAAATCGGAGACAGAATCGAACTGACACTGTCTGACAATCAGTTTCTATTTTCGAGGACAGCTCTGAGATGAAAGTGGGGAGAGTTGGAGGAAAGGTCAAACATAGAAACGATTCGGGTCACGGGAGGCCATTACCGATAATTCGCGATGATAGTTTGGAGAGTTCCTATTTTTATAACACTTCATTTTGAAGAGACGATTCTTCGAATGCGATAAATCATCGATGCAAATGCAGCAGCTGTAGATTACACCACAGGGTGGCCGTTTTTTCAAAATCATATTTTTGAATTCTCATCCCCTAGTTTTGTTCGAAAGTCCAAAAAAAACTCCTTTAAGCGGAATCGGTTAACAGGGTTGCTATAGGTCAGGGAATTTTCGAGAAATTGAAGGTAAAGTTAATTTTATTATTTTGTTGAAAAGTCATTCTTTTTGGTTGAAAATTCGTCTTTTTGGGTTGAAAATTCATTTAGCCTGGTAAAAATTGCATCTTCTTTGGTTAAAAATCACAACTGTTTGCTTGAAAATGAATCTGTTTTTGTTGAGGATTCATCTATTTTGTTGAAAATTCGTCTTTTTTTCTTCAATTCAACTCTTTTTGGTGTAAAATTAAAATATTTTTTGATTGAAACATCAGCTATTACATTTTTCATCGCGAATTCATATTTTTTGGTTGAAAGTTCAACGAAGTTAATTAAAATTGGAACTACTTTGCTGAAAATTCATGTATTTTGTCAAAAATTAATCTTCTTTCTGTAGAAAATCAATCTTTTTGGTTGAAAATTCCTTTTTTTTGGTTGAAAATCAATTTCTGTCATTGACAATTAGTTTTTTTTTTTAATTTATAATTGATTTTTTTACTGAAAATTTAACTATTTCATTTTCTGTTTAAAATTGATTCATTTTTTGATTCAAATTTAATTTTCTTCATTGAAAATTCATCTGTTTGGTTGAAAATTGAGCTATTTCGTTGAAAATTGATTTTATTTGTTTGAAAATTAATTTTGGTGCTGAAAATTGAACTATTCTATTTCAAGTTTAAAATATATCTGTTTCATGTGAAAATTCAACTATTTTGCTCAAAATTCGTCTTTTTGGTTTAATTCAACTGTTTTAGGTTTAAAATTCAAATTTTTTTGGTTGAAATGGCAACTATTATATTTTTCTTGGTAAATTAATCTTTTTTGGTTAAAAATTCAACTAACAAAGTGGAAATACTTTGTTAAAAATTCATTTCTTTTATTTAAAATTGAACTATTTTCAAGAAAATTATTAATTTTTTTATTAAAAATTAATTATTTTCACTGAAAATTTAACTATTCCATCTTTGTTTGTTGAAAATTCGTCTTCTGTGGTATAATATTAATCTTCGAGGCGACTAGTTTATCTTTTCGATTAAAAATTCATTTCTTCGGTTGAAAGTTTAACTATTAGATTGAAAATTCCTTTAAAAACTCAAATATTTGGTTGAAAATTAATGTATTTTGTTACAAATTAATCGT
>CAKNYM010052860.1:469772-480100 GCA_932195095.1 Andricus curvator
TCAAATATTTGGTTGAAAATTAATGTATTTTGTTACAAATTAATCGTTTTTGCAGAAAACTAATCTTCTTAACTGATTTTTTTTTGTTTGGTTGAAAATTAATTTCTTTGCTTAAGTCTTCTGTGGTATAATTTTAATCTTCGAGGCGACTAGTTCATCTTTTCGGTTAAAAATTCATTTCTTCGGTTAAAAGTTTAACTATTAGATTGAAAATTCCTTTAAAAATTCAAATATTTGGTTGAAAATTAATGTATTTTGTTACAAATTAATCGTTTTTGCAGAAAACTAATCTTCTTAACTGAAAATTTTTCTTTTTGGTTGAAAATTCATTTTTTGGTTAAAAAAATATTTTTTTTTTTGTTTTGAAAATTAATTTTTTTACAAAAATTTAACTATTCCATTTTTTGTCGAAACTTTTTCTTTTTTTTTTTATCGAAATTTAATATTATTCGTTGAAAATTCATCTACTGGATTGACAATTTAACTGTTTTGTTAAAAATTTGTTTTATTTGGTTGAAAATTAATTTTTTTTCTGAAAATTCAATTATTCTATTTTAAGTTGAAAATGTATCTGTTTTAGGTGGAAATTTAACTATTTTGTTGAAAATTCGTCTTATAAAGTTATTTGAACCTTTCTCTTTTTGTTTAAAATTTTATTTATTTTTTTGAAAATTTAACTATTTTGTTGAAATTTCGTGTTTTTTTTTGTTTGAAAATTCATTTTTCTAACATTTTAACTATTCTATTTTTGATTAAAGATTTATCTTTTTTAGTTGAAAATTCACGTATTTTGTTGAAAATTGTTCTTTTTTGAGAAAATTCATATTTTGGGTTAAATATTTAAATATTCGCTTAAAAATTCTTTTTTGTTGTTGTTGAAAATTCTACTATTTTGTTCAAAAGTCGCTGTTTTTATTTAAAAATGACCTTTTTTAACTGAAAATGTAACTGTTTTATTTTTACTTGCAAATTGAACTTTTTTAGTTGAATATTCATTAATTTTTTTGTAAACTTCTCTTTTTTGAGTTAAAAATTAAATTATTTTGATTGAAAACCCATATTTTTGAATTAGAAAGTTAAATTTTTCATTAAAAATTCACATTTTAGGGTTGAAAACTCAACTGTTTTTCAGGAAATTCTTCTTTCTGGCTTGAAAATTAGTCTGTTTTAGTTGAGGAGTCAACTAATTTTTTAAAAATTTGTATTTTTTTGTATAATTCAACTATTTTTTATTCAAAATAAAAATATTTTTCGGTTTAATTTAACTGTTTTTGATTGAAAAAAATGTTTTTTTTTTTGTGGACATATTTGCTATTACACTTTTCGTTGAGAATTTTTTTTTTTTTCGAAGAGTCATCACATTCGGTTGGAAATTTAACTATTTTTTTGAAAATTCCTTTTTTTTTGGTTGAAAATGATTTGTTTGAACTGAAAATTTAATTCTTCCATGTATTTTACTTATGAATAAAACTTGAAGAAATCAAAAGAGATCATGAAGTGAAACTTTCTTCGATCGTTTTTGTATATTCAAAAATATGAGAGAAAACAAAGTTTTCATATTTTTTATTTCGGTTTTACGATCAATTTAGAAAAAATAAATAAAAAAGAAATCGATTCAAAATTCCTTTTTATTATGACGTTTCGGCCTCATCTGTGGGCCTTCATCAGAAACAAACATCTGTTATAAAAGTATAAATAATTAATAATAATAAAAAATACATACAAAAAAAAAACATAAATTAGATGTATAAAACAAATTTTTACCTTAGAGGCAATAATCGGAGTCAATCCTAACATACGTCGAAGCGAATGACAACATTTAAAATTTCGTATTAATTGCCTAATTCTTTAATGTTGTCGATTATATTGCTAATTTCACAATTAAGTATTTTCTTCTGATAAGTAAATTTGACATTTTGTACTTTAACAAATGTTTTATGATGTGAATTATTTAAATTATAATTATTCGTACAATTTTGTATATGTGCTGGAATACTCCGATTATTGCCTCTGAGGTAAAAATTTGTTTTATACATCTAATTTATTGTTTTGTATGTATTTTTTATTATTATTAATTATTTATACTTTTATAACAGATGTTTGTTTCTGATGAAGGCCCACAGATGAGGCCGAAACGTCATAATAAAAAAAAATTTTGACTCGATTTCTTTTTTATTTTTTTTCTAAATTGATCGTAAGACCGAAATAAAAAATATAAAAACTTTGTTTTCTCTCATATTTTTGAATATGTTACTTATGTCTTACGTGATTTGTGAATGATATTGGTTTGTTCCGGAACGATTAGCTTTTGAATTCAGTAGATTTATGAATCAAAAAAATTATTTGGTATCAATTAATGTTTCAACCTTGAACGGATGAATCTATGCGGGTACAATAGGTTGGCTCTTTTTTCAAAATCAGATTTTTTACTTACACCCCCTAGTTTTGTTCGAATGCTCAAAAAAATGGTATCGAAATTTGAGCAAAATCGGTTAATACTGACCCGTGCCCCAAAGACCATGAAGGTTCCCATTGATTTAACATGGGAAAGAGACAAATTCTTCCTAATGTGTGATTTAAACGCGAAATTATGGTACTAACATAAATTATAATACATGTTCCCGTTTAGAATATTTCAGGTAATAAGAATCGGTCAATAATTTTTATTAATATAAAATTTTAAAACCCTCTTATGGTACCCCTGAAGGGATTCTTTGAGGCACCGTTAGAGGGTCTCAGAATTTTACAATATTGGAAATTATGTCTGATTCTTATTCCTTAAAGTATTCTAAACAAGAGCATGTATTTTAATTTAACGGCGATACCACGCTGAAAACACCAGTTCTCGTAAGATCACTGAAGTTAAGCATTGTTGGGCGCGGTTAGTACTTGGATGGGTAACCGTTCAGGAATACCTGCGTGCTGTTGGCCCGTCGTGGGTGTGGTGGGCCCACATTGGTAGTAAATATCCACCTAGAAACACTAACCGAATCGGGTAGTGAGGCAATGAACTTTCGAGTTCGAACTGCTAATCTATGTATGTATGTATGTATGTGAGTACCACAATTTCGCGTTTAAGGCCATGTGACGAGTGGGTCACGTGGCCGGATTCCTACCTTACCGGCACTTTTTTTATTTCCTAAATTATTTTCACACGAATAGCCACATCCAGTAGAAAATTTGGGATTATAAATAAGAAGCACTAAGAAAGGTGGGTCTGGTCCTAAATTTTAATAATCATGAAAAAAGCAAAAAAAAATTATTTACAAAAAAAACTTTGTTCATAATTATAAAAATTCAGGACAAGACCCACCTTTCTTAGTGCTTCTTATTTAGTATCCCAAATTTTCAACTCGTTTGTGGCGCTTCGTGTGAAAATAAGTTAGGAAACTAAAAAGGTGCCGGTAAGGTAGGAATCTGGTCACGTGGCCCACTCATCACATGGCCTTAAATCACACATTAAGAAGAAGTTGCTTTTTCCCATGTTATGTCAATGAAAAACCTTCATGGTCTTTGGGACACGGGTCAATATTAACCGATTTCGCTAAAATTTCGATATCATTTTTTTGAGCATTCGAACAAAAATAGAGGGTGAGGATAAAAAATCCGATTTTGAAAAAAGGGTCACCCTATTGTACCCGCATGGGTTCATCCGTTAAACGTTGAATCATCAAGTGATACCAAAAAACTTCTTTTGAGCCATAAAGCTATTCAATTCAAAAGTCAATCGTTTCGGATCAAACCAATACTTCCCAGTTTTCTTATTCTTTCCGCGAAAAACAAATAATCCATCGAGAGAACTGCCACGGAAACATTTGTTTCGCCTCGAAACTCGTTCGGTGAACTTTATTTCGAAGGAAAGAGAATTTCTTCGGTGCTTATAATCCCGAAAGTTTAACAACCATTCTCCGTAAAGTTTGCTCGTTCGAGTTTAGTTATTTAAGGATTGAAATAGATCGATTCTGATCAAATCTTGCTTCGATGGAAATTTATATGTTCATGAAATTTGGAGAATTGTGAAAATATTAGCAGACTTCTTTTTCCCCCTGTTTTCAAGAAACTTCCCCTTTTTCTCGTTTTTTAGCTCAAACACGAACTGAGTTAATAGAACCCGAAAAGAAAAATTGTTCGTTGAAAATTAATTTCTTTTTGAGTGAAAAGTCTGCTGTTATATTTTTAGTTCAAAATTTCATTATTTTGTTGGAAATTGAAATATTTTGTTAAAAATTGAACTTTTTTCGTCGAAAAATGAGCTATTTGGTTCAAAGTTGAACTACTTAGTTAAAATTTATTTTATTGGTTGAAGATTGAACTATTTTGTTGAAAATTCAACTCTTTGGTTAAAAGTTGATCTCCTTTGTTGAAAATTTGTCTTTTTTCTGTTGAAAATTATTTTTTTTTTTAACTGAAAATTTAACTATTCCATTTTTGGTTGAAAATTCATCGTTTTTAGTTAATACTTCAACTATTTGGATGAAAATTAAATTTTTTGTTGGAAATTAATATTTGTGGGTAGAAAATTCAACTGTTTTGTAGAAAAACTCCCCTTTTTAGCTTGAAAGTTGAAATTTTTTATTAATTCATCTTTTTCGTTAGAAAATTCTATTATTTTGGTAGAAATTCAACTATCTGGTTGAAAATTAACTTTTTGGTTAAAAATTCATACTTCCGGGTTGAAAATTCAATTGTTTTGTAAATAATTTGGTAGAAAATTAATCTTTGTTGGTTGGGAAATTAACTGTTTAGTTGAAAATTTAATTAATTTGTTGAAAATTCAAGGATTTTGATCAAAACTCAACGTTTTTGTTAAAAATTCGTGTTTTTTTTTTAATTTTAAGTTCAACTATTTGATTGGAAGTTGAACTCCTTTTTTAAAAATTCATTTTGTTGTTGTTGAAGATTTATCATTTTAGTCGAGTAAAAATGTAACTATTCCATTTTTTGCTGAAAATTTATCTTCTTGTTTGAAAATTCAACTATTTGGTTGAAAATTTATGTTTTTTCTTTGAAAATTCCACGATTTTGATCAAAATTCAACGTTTTTGTTAAAACTTCGTTTCTTTTGATTAAAAGTTCAACTATTTGATTGAAAGTTGAACTCCTTTGTTAAACATTCATTTATTTGTTGTTGAAGATTCATAATTTTACTTGAAAATTCATCTCTTTGGTTGAAAATATAACTATGTATTTGGTTGAAAAAACTTTTTCTTTTGGTTGAAAATTAATTTTTTAACAAAAAATTTAACTATTCCATTTTGGGCTGAAAATTTATCTTCTTATTTGAAAACTCAACTATTTTGTTGAAAATTTATCTTTTTTATTTGAAAATTCAACCATTTGGTTGAAAATTTATCTTTTTTATTTGAAAATTCAACGATTTTGATCAAAATTCAAAGTTTTCGTTCAAAATTCGTTTCTTTTGATTAAAAGTTCAACTACTTGATTGAAAGTTAAACTCCTTTGTTAAACATTCATTAATTTGTTGTTGAAGATTCATCATTTTACTTGAAAATTCATCTCTTTGGTTGAAAATGTATTTTGTTGAAAAAACTTTTTCAATTGGTTGAAAATTAATTTTTTAACAGAAAATTCAACTATTCCATTTTGCGCTGAAAATGTATCTTCTTATTTGAAAACTCAACTATATGGTTGAAAATTTATCTTGTTTATTAGAAAATTCAACTATTTGGTCGTGAATATATCTTTTTTACTTTGAAATTCAACTTTTTGGTCGGGAATTTATCTTCCTATTTGAAAATTTAACTATTTGGTTGAAAAGTTTTCTTTTTTATTTGAAAATTCAACTATTTTGTTAAAAATGTATCTTTTTCATTTGAAAATTCAACTATTTGGTTGTGAATTTACCTTTTTATTTGAAAATTCAACTTTCTGGTAGAGAATTTATCTTTCTATTTGAAAATTCAACTGTTTTGTTAAAAGTTTATTTTTTTCATTTGAAAATTCAACTATTTGGTTAAAAATACATCTTCGTGATATGAAAATTTAATAATTTTCTTGAAAATTCAACTATAGTGTTAACATTTTTTATTTGTATTCGAAAATTGAACTAGATGGGTTAAAATTTCGTCTTTGTGTACAGAAAATT
Source organism: Andricus curvator (assembly GCA_932195095.1). Taxonomy (NCBI): domain Eukaryota; kingdom Metazoa; phylum Arthropoda; class Insecta; order Hymenoptera; family Cynipidae; genus Andricus; species Andricus curvator. The sequence goes on from CAKNYM010052860.1 coordinate 475,879, forward strand.
CGCCTTTATGCTTTGCAGATTCAACTATTTGGTTAAAAATTTAACCCATTTGTTGAAAATTCATCTCATTTGTTGGAATTTTCCATTATTTGGTTATAAATGCAATAGGATACCCATTTTTTGTTTAAATTGACCTACTTGTTTGAAAAGTTTTTTTTCGTGTTCAAAAGACAAATATTATCTAAAAGATTGAAAATGTTGAAACTTTATTTCTTTTGGTGGAAAATTAATCTTTTTATATGACATTATTTTATGTAAAAGAATTTCTTTCCCTATTATTTGTCTATTTTTGTGAAAAATCACCCTATTTAATTTTAAGAGCATTTTGGGTTGTGAAGTCTGCGTTACTAAATTTAATTAATTTAAGAGCCATAGATTTTTAAAGAAGTTTAAAATATGTATAGTAAATCTGCTTTACGTTATACTTTTCAAATCGCAGTTCTCTAATCCGTCTTTCGATCGCTCGTGGATGTGTCCTGATTTTCCCCTTTTTCCAGCTTTTCTTCACAGACACATACACACACACACACAAACGCACACATACAGGCAATGCTTCACATATATATGTGATATACTTATGGGGATTTGCAGTATGTGCACTCTTCGGCAACAATTTGATGTAATACTTTGATATTCAATATTGGTACTATAGCAATCATCGAGGAATTCATACATGTACGTAAGCCTCTATTTTGCTAAACTCAATTTTCCTTTACCTTTTGGTATTTCGATATTTTTAAATTGATACTGGAAACTAAATTACTAAACATCGAAGTTTCAAAAGGAAAGCCTGATAATCAGGGAAAAGTCAGGAATTTTGATACACAGTCACTTTTAGTCAATTTTTTTTTCTCAAGTCACTTTTTACTCACTTTTTTAAAAATAAAGTCATCATAATCACTTTTGTAAAATAAAAAGATTACTTCAGTCTCTCTTTTTTCAATAAATTAACCCATGGGCTAACCGCTGTTGAATTCAGGTTTATACTGTAATTTGTAGGGATTTTAAAAGATTTTTCTTATGATTTTAAAGTATGTACAAAAATTCCAAGGAAATTTCAAGAGATCTAAAAAGTTTCACGGTATTTCAAAAGATTTTAAAGATTGTAGAATATTTTAAAAAATTTCAAAGAATTTTCAATGGATTTCCATAAATTGAAGGGATTTTAAATATTTTAGGGTATTTTAAAAGATTTCAAGGTATTTTAAATTGATTTTAGTTTGATGGAATTTCAAAGCATTTTAAATATTTTAGGGTATGTTAAAAGTTTTCAAGGTATTTTAAATTGATTTCAGTTTGATGGAATTTTAATGGATTTTAAATATTTTAGGGTAATTTAAAAGATTCCGAGGCATTTTCAAGAGAACAAAAGTTTTTCAAGGAATTTCTAAGTATTTAAACGATTTTCGTGGGATTAAACAAAATTTTCATGGTGTTTTAAAGAATTTACTAGAATTTCGAAAAATATGGATCATTTTTCTAGGATCTATGAGGTTTTGGATTTTAACAGCTCTCAAAGTATTTTAATAAACTTTCCAGGATTTCAGGAAATATCTTCAGATTTCATGTAATTTGATGAGATTTTATAATATATTAATGGGTTCCAATGAAATTATTCACAACAATAGAGGAATTTCGTAGGATTTCAAATATTTTCAAATATTTAAAGTTATTTAAAAAGATTTTACAGATTGTAGGATATTTGATCAGATTTCCAGGAATTTTCAATGGATTTCAATCATTTTAAGGGATTCCAAAGGATTTTAAAGAGTTTAGGGTATGTTTAAAAATTACAAGAAATTTTCAAGAACTTTAAAAACTTTCAAGGGAATTCAAAAGATTTCTAAGAATTTCAATTATTTTAGGGTTGTTTAAAAGATTCCGAAGAATTTTCAATAGATTTCAAAAGTCTTTAAATGATTTGCAATGTTTTAGGGTATTTTTAAAGATTCCAAGGCATTTTCAGGAATTGAAACATTTTCAAGGAATTTCTAAGGATTTTAAGTATTTTAAAAGATTTAACCAATTTTTCATGAGGTTTTAAAGAATTTACTATAATAAGATTTCTGAGGATTTCAATGAGTGCAAGGGATTTTAAAAGCTCTCAAAGTATTTTAATAAATTATCCAGGATTTTAAGAAATATCAGTTTTCATGTAATTTCACTGGAATTTATAATTTTTTAATGGGTTTCAAAGAATGTATTCACATGAGTTAAGGGCTTTCGTAGGATTTCAAAGATTTTCAAATCTTTTAAGGTATTTCCAACGATTTTAAAGATTGTAGGGTATTTAAAAAGATTTCAAGGAATTTTCAATGGATTTCAATAATTTGAAGAGATTTAAAAAAATTTGATATATTTTAGGGTCTTTAAAAAAATTCCAAGTATTTTTGAAGAGCTTTAAAGAACTTCAGAGATTTCAAATGAATTTAAAGGATTTCAAATATTTTAGGGCATTTCAAAAGATTCTAATTAATTTTTAATTGATATAAGTAATTTTATGGGATTCCAAAGGATTTGAAATATTGTTGGTGCTTTTAAAAGATTCCAAGGAATTTTTAATTGGTTTCAAAAATTTGAAGGAATTTCAAAGGATTTTCAAGATTCTAGGGTATTTTTAAAAGTTCTAAAGAATTTTATAAAGTTTCCAGGGATGTCAATGGTTTTGATGGAAGTTAAAATATTTTCTTGCAATTCATTTGAATTCATTTGTAATTTTTTGAATTTACTGAAATTCTTCTAAATTCACTCAATTTTACTCAATTCAATCGGTTTAAAAAAAATGTTTTCATTTAATTCATCCTGAAAATTGGGTTAGGGGAAAAAGGGAAGGGAAAGAATCTAAAGAATCTTCAGTGTGGACAGAATTCTTAATTAATTCCTAACTTAATTCTAATTAAATTCTTTAGATTCTTTCTCTAAATTCCCTTGAAAATTACCCTCGATTTTTACCTTCATCCAAGGAAAATAAAAAATTAGTCAGGGAATTTTGAAAATGATATTTTGCGGCCACTCTGGCTTAAAATGTGGTACATTTCATAAAACTCTTCTATATTCCTTCTTGTGGCACATGACTGAAATTTTTATATTGGATTTTTCTTCAGGATTCTAGATAATATGAATCTTGAAGATAGTAAAAAACGGTTCAGATTTATAAGACAGGAGAGAATCTATGGGTTTCTCTTGACCTTATCCAGTTATCGTTTGCCGTTAGACGTTCCACACCAACATGATTAAGTCTTTGCCTTATTAATATGCACCAGGAAATTCATCCATGAATCAACGCTCAAGCTTGAAGACTTGCAAAAGAAGTTTGCTAACTGCAGCTCTTCTTGGGTATCAGCGAACCACGTTTCTCTTTAACTATGTGCGAACACCCTCCAGAGAGCAAGAACTGCAGAATCTCCTTTCGGTAATTAGGGTCTCCCTCAACACCCCTTTTCTCTTTGCACCTCTTTTTAAAGTCGTACTTGCTTCCTCAAATTTACATCTCGGGTGTGTAGTTTTAGATTCATAATTTTAGATTTATTAACTTAGATCATTATTAATATTCATTAAATCTGTCCTCAATTGTTGTTAAAAATTAAAAACGCAGGGCTTGCAGTCAGTCACTGATACCCTTTTCCTCCCATTTTTTCACTTTTTTCCGAAGCTGCGATTGATGTTTCAAGACTTATAAAGAAAGAAAAAACTATGATATTTAAAAATGAGCCGAAACGATTGTTTTATAATCTCATTTTTTAATTTTTTTTTCGTTAGCCTTTCGTAACTAACTGAATTTGAGCTTTGTCCAATGTGCGCATGCGCAGTCGCATCAAGCTGATCAGCTGATGACGACTGAGAAGTTTTGGAGCGGACAGAAAATTCTCACTTTAAAAAAAATTGAAAATTGGATTTTTTATCACCGTCTAAAGTTTTTTTCATCACGTCCAAGAATTCGCTTCAAGTGAAAAAATTCCCCCTCCATTTTCTGGAAACCTAATAATATTTTATGTTCAAAACTTTTTTATATCGATTAAGCAACTTAATAGATAAAAAGAAAATTTTCATTCTTTTTTTAAATTGAAAATTGGATTTTTCATCACCGTCCCACAGTTTTTTTTCATCACGTCCAAACGTGCGCTTCCCGTGTGGAAAAATTTCGTGGCAGTCTTAAGTAGAGAGATCGTCTGGCTAGTCCGAATCTAGACCGTCTACTTAAGACGGTCTGACAGGGTGTTGG
>CAKNYM010052860.1:480110-493967 GCA_932195095.1 Andricus curvator
GATTGAAAAATTTTCAAAGTGTCGTCGAAACGGTCTGGCTTGGCCCCACTCAGACGATCTGGATTGGAAATATCTAAGTGCTATCATGACGGTCTGGTGTGATCCTCAGCAGACAGACATGATTGGGAAAACTTCGAAGTAAAGTGTGCAGGATCGTTTTCTGTTGACGTCATTGACAACGTATCTAGGTTTGTATACACACTGTTTTTCGGTAATTGTCGATCAATATAATATACAGTTATCAGATAAGGTAAATTGATTTTTTGTGAAATTGCAACCTAACCTACAAAAGACCAGAGAGGCAGATATATATCTATGTTTTTACATCGTACTGAATTTATTTCTAGCAAGATTTTTAACAAGTTTTGAGATGGACAATGATGAGATGCGAAAACGACGGGCTTTTGGGTCTCTTCTTAACTTCTAAAACTCTTAAATATATTTCACACTGACTCTAACTTTTCCGAATATTTTATAAAATTCTGTAAAATAACAAAATTGTCTTTAAAATTTTCTAGATTCTTTTTCGACACATCTGATATATTCAAAAATGTTTTTGAATTCTTGTTATGAGTCTTAGAAGAATTACGTTCATATAACTTTAAAAATAAACTGATACCGGCTTCATTTGAATCTTGCCGCTCTGAGCTGGTAGTTCGGGAGAAAACCGCCAGGGCGCGACGCGCCGCCTCTCTCGCAATAGAAATAACGGGTCGAGTGTTTAAGACAGCAGTCGACGCCAAGCAAAGCATACTTACCCTAGCGCAGAGGAAGGAAGGATTGGGAAGGGTACCGGCTGCTGCGATCAAAGAAGAGGATTATGTTTCGTCAATACAGTATAATTATAGACTATTTCTGTAATTCTTATACTTTTTTACCTTCACGTTTTTCTATGGTCTAATCTAGACCATCGCATGGTTAGGGCGTTACTTTTCTGGCCAGCGGCGCTATCAGACCGTCTGTCCAGCGGCTGAACAGACTCAAGATGGTCTGTCCAGCGTCTGATTAGCTGGTCTGGTCTGGACGAGCTGATCAGCGGCTGGTAGCGCCGTCTAATCTAGACCATCTCATGGTTAGGGCGTTACACTTCTGGCCAGCGGCGCTATCAGACCGTCTGTCCAGCGGCTGAACAGACACAAGATGGTCTGTCCAGCGCCCGGCCAGCGCCACGAAATTTTTCCAATTCAAGTGAAAAATTTCCCCCGCCATTTTCTCGAAACTTAGTAATATTTTCGTATTAAACCTTTTTTATATCGATTCAGCAACTTAATAGCTAAAAAGTAAATTTTAATTTTTTTTAAATTGAAAATTGGATTTTTCATCACCGTCCAAAGTTTTTTTTTCATCACGTCCAAACGTGCGCTTCAAGTGAAAAAATTCCCCCTCCATTTTCTGGAAACCTAATAATATTTTATGTTCAAAACTCTTTTATATCGATTCAGCAACTTAAAAGCTAAAAAGCCAATTCTTGTAAAAAAAATGAAAATTGGATTTTTGATCACCGCACAAAGTTTTTTTTATCACGTCCAAAAGTGCGCCTCAAGTGAAAAAATTCCCCTTTAATTTTCTCGAAACATAATAATTATATATATATTAAAATTAGAATTAATTGTTTTACTGATATTTTGTGCTTATAATTAATAATTATTTATTGTAGGATGATTATCTACTGTAAGGTGTTCACCCTTACTCCTCGCGCGGAAAAAAACTTGCTCTCTAAATTTTCTCGGAGCCCAATACAATTTTTTGATCAAACTTTCCAGGGTTCAATTCTTCACTGATTTATCTCAAAAGTATGTTCTCATTTTTTGTTGAAAATTAAAAATTCGATGCGTGATGTCACATTCTGCATTAACCCCTCTCCCTACGTCACAAATCGTCACAAAATCTGCCTTACCCACCTCCCTAGCAGTGTGACGTAGTTTTTGAAGCGTCCCTATTTTTTTCAGATTTTTTAGAGGAAACATTTTTCAAACCTGCACAGAAAAAACAGAAGATAAACTTTACATCGATTTCCAACGAAAGATTCTTTGCAACAAAAATTAACTTCAAAGGATAAACTTTACACAAATATCGGTTAAACTTTCTTTTGTTTTTCCATTTCAAACACATGTATTTTGAAAGACGCGAAGTTGGCTGAACAAAACTTTATCGCTCTAAAAAATTGCCTGCAACAAATTTTATTCTTAGTTTTTTCTGTGTGGAAATAAACCGTGAAATATGGTTTAATGCCTTATATTAGTGGAGAAATGCGGCAAAAATTTAGCATAAGTACCTAAATGCTCTGGCAAAACAGCCTTGAACTTTATTCGCTATCGAAGAACAGAGTCAGAATTTCCAAGTACATTTTCAGGATTCCTGCACGGCAAAGTGACTTTATTATGTGCGAAAATACGTACATGGAGTGAAGACAAACAAACACGAGTATAAGTAAAGTAGAATTCACTTTCGTGCCAGTTCACAGTCGAAAGTTCGCAGGACGTAAGATCCCACGATATAGCCTTGTAAGCTTTACAATTTCTCAAGGGGCTAAGCTGCCCGATAAGATAAGGATAACGTGTCAAGGAAAACGGGTTTTGAAAGCACACACCACCACCAACACCAAATAATATCAATAAAAGGGGAGATTATTATACATATTGCTAAATTCGAAATCTTTAGAAATCTGCTGGAAAATTTAAAAAAGGTTCAAAGCTAGAAAAATGGCTTCTGAAAATATTAACAGTTGATTTGATGAAAAAACCCACACTTATATTTTTTACCAATTTTTTTTTGAATTTATACTTTCATAAGGAAAAAACATATTGTGAGTTTTATGCGGGCTAAATAACTTTGGTAGCCAGGAGGATTTTTTCATAAAATCGTTTTTTCTCGCAAACGACGACAGATACGAGAAAATGTTAAGATAAAGTTTTCGCATATAAAAAGTTCCATGAAAAATACCTCTTCTTACAATTATTATACATATTGATAATTAATCAAGGGATTAAACATTGTTTTTGGTTAATTAATTTTAATATAAAATATGTAGTCTATATTTGTCCTGGCAATATAAATAGTAAGAAGTTTGATTCAATGAGTATATTATATAAAAAATCGTTTGCATATAAACTTTACTCACATGCAGTCTTACTATAATTTATATTGTTAAGACAAATATGTACTGCAAACTTATATTAAAATTAATGAACCAACGGAACGACTCAAAATTACAGATATAACCTAGCTAGTCAAGAGGGCGTCAGTTGACGTAAACAGCGGACTCACCATTCAATTGAAACCTGGATTAATTATTAATTTACGCAGCTGCTGTTAGTCACTTGCGGTCCTGATGTACCTTTTCAGAAGTTCATTTACGAGGCAGATCATCGCAGTATCTTCTCATCAACCTATGCTATGTCGTTGCCTTTACTCGCGCATTTTTTTTCAGTTAATTTTTTACTGCATCTTTATAATTCAACACAACCTTTTGCAGTGCATTACCGCCCATGACCAAAACCACCGTGCTAAGTCCGCTTCAAACGCGATCGAGAAGCGAGGAGTGCGCAGTTGCTACCTGCGCACTTCTTTTGGTCACGATGACTTATATTTCCGTTACTTTTTAGGAATTTTAGGAAACTATTTGTAATTTTCAGATACCGTTTCTGAATTTTAATAACAATTTAGTAAATTTTCTATAAAAGTTACTGAATTTCGTTTTCAGCAACCTAATTTCGTAAATTTCAGTTACTTTAGTATCCCAAATGTGTCGGAATTTTCCGAACATTTCGAATTCTTTACTGCATCGTTATAATTCAACACAACCTTTTTCAGTGCATTGCCGCCCATGACCACAATCACCGTGCTTTGTCCGCTTCAAACGCGATCGAGAAGCGAGGAGTGCGCAGTTGCTAACTGCGCACTTCTTTTGGTCACGATAACTTATATTTCTGTTAATGTTTAGGAATTTTAGGATACTATTGGCAATTTTCAGATACCGTTTCTGAATTTTAATAACAATTTAGTAAATTTTCTACATAAGTTAATGAATTTCGTTTTCAGCAACCTAATTTCGTAAATTTCAGTTACTTTACTATCCCAAGTGTGTCGGAATTTTCCGAACATTTCGAACAGTGTAGACGATATCATGCAAGATATCAACCAATGGCGTGAAATTAATATACATTTGCTACCCTTAAATTATGTCTGAGTGTTATAACCTAATTGAGACATCATTGATAACATTCACGCTTGGACAGTCTTTTAGACGTTTAGGTGGGGAATTATGTCATTTAAGTATGAAAAGGAAATTGTGGATTTATGGTTGATATATTCTATTGATATTATCTTGAATCAAAAAAGTCGAGACCGCATTATAAACAGGTTCATCAAACCGGAATTAAACACTTTTTCCAAATGATTTAAAATAATTCAAACTAATATTTGAGTGATTTTTTCCGATTTTGAGGGCGTTTTTTTTTGCATTTTACGTTATATTATGTTCCTATCAAAAAAAAAAAAAAACAAAGTGTGGTGTAACGATATGCCTCGGAAATCTCATAATTACTGTTAAAAACCTGCTTGGCTTTTCATTACTTGAAGTTTTTTATGTTACCGCTTTTTCTGGAAATTAGTATTTTTTTAAAGAATTTAATAACAATTTTTCTACAATTTCAGACCTTGTTAGCATTTTACACCAAAAATGGGTATTTTAAATAAAAAATTATTAGATTGGAAAGGTTAAAAATTATTCAAACATTTCCGTTGTTCCGTTTTGTTAGCGTTTTTTACCGGAAATTGACATTTTTAAACACAAATTTTAAAGGTTCATGATGTTTAAACAATTTTAGGTCACGAAAGCATTTTTTACATAAAAAGCTAGTATTTTCAATCAAAAATCTTTATAATTTTAACCAGATTTGGAATATTTTAACATTTATAGATTATGTTAGTCTTTTTCGTCGGAAATTGGTATTTTCAATAAAAAAATTATTTTTTAAAGAAGATTCACAACTTTGTAACACTTTTTGGTTATGTTGGCGTTTTACATCGGGAATCGGTATTTTTAGTAAAAACCGTTAGATTTAAAAAAAGATTTACATTTTTTGCACAATTGTAGGTTAAGCTAGCAGTTTTTGCCGGAAATATGGATATGGATTTCAAAAAAGATTTACAATTTTGGAACAATTTGAGGTTATCTTAACATTTTTCACCCAAAATCGGTTACATTTAAAACAAAGGTAAATAAATTTTAAAGAATATTTACAATCTGGAACCATTTTTTTATTATGATGTGTTAGTGTTTTTATTGAAAATTGGTATTTTTAATTTAAAAAATCATCAGATTTTTCAGGTTATTATTCAGAATCATTAAATTCACCATTTTTGTACAATTTTTTATTTTTTTACGGTTTACACAGGAAATCAGTCTGAAATTGCTAATATTAATCAAAAATTATGACATTGCAACGAATATTTACATTATTTTCGAACAACTTTAGGTTATGTTAGTGTTTTTCGTCGGCAATTCGTATTTTTGAACAAAATGCAACGGTTTAATTGTCTATATATTGTACAAAGGTATTATATATTAAGATATCAATTTTTATTAATTATCAAAAATATTATCCTGCATTCCTTTTTTTTTAATTTTTGGATAATAGATACCATGAAATACTAAAGTTTGTATTCATATTAACAGATTTTTCTATGATTTTAAGAATTGAAATGATATAAGAAAAAACATTTTTTTTTTATGAAAAAAGTTTTAAACTTACGAAAAATAATTATTTTAACAATAGTTTTTGTAATTGAAGTTTTTCTTACTGTCGCTTCTTACCAATTAAAAAAAAAGGTTGAGTTTTAATACATGATAGCTTTTTTCGGAGATAAGATTCCCTACAACTCTACTGTTTCAAATTAAAAAAAATGTAAGTAATCGCCAAATATATGTAGTTATTTAAAAAAAAAAATTGTTTTCTTTTAAAAACATGGTTTGAAGGATTTCAGCCATACAAAAATTAATTTTCAAAATTGGAAAGTAGAGTTGTAGATAATGTTCTCCCCGAAAAAATAAGCCATCATTTATTTATTAAAACTCAACATTATTTTGATTCTTAAAATCATAGAAAAAATATTTTGTTCAGAGATCTGATTTTTGGCACCACAACTACCCTAAATAACAATTTCTGTGAATAAAGGAACGCCTTTCAACTCAGCTGGGATTCGAGCCCAGGAGCTTTCAGTGTTGTGTTTTCTTTAAAATTGTGGTACTGAACGAATGTCACAATTTCGAGTCGCCGGAGTGAAAAAAAATGAATTGAACGTCACGTGTCAGTATAACTGGAGACTAAAGCCTATCTACTTCACGAAGTCTTTTAGTAAACCTGGATTGAAGCCGATTCGAGGCAATCCAACCTACTTACTGACAATACCTGTACATTTCACTGAGTGACTCACAATACATGGCATGCCAAGAGAGAAAAGCAGAGAGTTCACTTTGCGCACAATGGCTGTCGATTTCGAGCGTGTTAGCGGATACACGCAATACTTTTCGGAACATTTACACAAGAAAGCTTTCGAGTCGAAAGCTGATGTTTTATTCAGAAAAGTGAAGCTGCAACCTATCTCCTTGAAGTATTTTGAAGTTCGGTCAGATCAAGGTTAGGGACAAAATTTATCAATGGGAACTGGATCAGGAAAGCGAGAAATGACGGAAAAGTTTTGTGAAGTTGCATTAATTAATTAATAAATGAAAATTTGTTATAGTAATAATAGGAAGTAAAGTAGTAATCGAATTTCGCATTTGCTTGGACATTTGGCCAAGGGAGAAGAAAACTGCAGAAAACCTTTGCCGAGCGCAGTCAGTTACCGACACACACTATTGAAATCGTAATATAATTTTTGTTCTATACGCATAGTATACGAAGAATTTGAATAGATAATTGTCGATTTTTTCATTTTTGTTGTGTAAGGTTATCTTTTATGAAGATCATAAATTATAGGTAGTAGAGGCTTCATAGCAATGGCTACTGAATCAGGAAACTGAGAAGTGACTGAAAAGTTTTTGAACTTGGAAAAAGCGGGAAATGGCAGAAATTTTTTGTTTCTTGAGTTTTTTATTAGAAGGACCTATCCAATTGTACTTATAATATTTGTTCGTATAAAAGGGAGGCCACCGAATCGGGATACCGGGAATTTTTTGAATTTTGAGTTGAAAAACCTATCCACTCAGTTCAAGATTTTTAAATGTCACTTCTATTAGAATTATTTAATTTTTTCTATAATTCGCGAAAAAGTGCCAGTTTTTCCACCTGTTTTTGGTGTAAAAAGTGATCGATTTTTGGTCGATGACGTGGCGCATGCGCAGTGCCGACCTTTCCGGGCAACAGTGACAAAAGTAGACAGATGCAGTGGAAAAAGTATATGGACAGTGATAAAAGTGAGGCACAGTGACAAAAGTAAATGTTATTTCGGGTGGGTTCGTGCTGCCTCGGGTGTACTCGTGCATCGTGCGCAGCCAACTTCATTCTATTCTCCGACTGTCGTCCCTAACCTAAAATCAATTTCCTGAAAAGTCTCGAGTTGTGTATTTTGTATGTACTTTTGTCACTTGGCAAAAGCAATAAAACACCGTCAGTTTCTCCGAAAATACTGTGCTTGGTTTTTTTCACGAAAAATCGGAAATTTTGAAGCCCTCAACTTGATGGGCCAACTATTCAATTGTGAGAGCCAGCTTATTATTACTGCCATGGTTTTGATAATTGCCATTGTCATTGTTGCGTCAATCGACAAAAAATCGCCTTCTTTTTACACAAAAAACAGGTAAACAAAAACTAGCACTTTTGCACAAATTATAGAAAAAGTATCGTGTCCAACACATTGAAAAAGCGACGATTTAAAACTCGTGTGATAGCCACCCTCGCTCCGCTCGGGTAGCTAACTTCACACTCGTTTTAAATCTCTCGCTTTTTCAACTTGTAGCACAATATACTATTTAGTGAGTTCGAATATAAGTTATTTAAAAATGCTAATCTTTTAATTTGAAATTGTACAATTTTTAGTTCAAAACGTTCCAAATTGAATAAATTAAAATTAAAATCTCCATCATATTGTATCTAATTTCAAAAGTGGTTAATTGGTCAATTAAATAATTCCCAAACTATCGATTGTAAATATAATTCTTCAAACATGAACAATTTTGAATGAAAGTTTTAAAAACTGTACCTATATTTTAAACTTAACAGTATTGAATTGCAATCGTTTCGAATTATACTATTTCAAAAAAATTTCTAAATTAATTAATATGTCGATTTGAAGCTTTATAAATCTTCATAAAATTGAATGTTTTCTAATTTATCAGTTTCCAATAGAAATTATTCAAAATTGAGGAAATGGTTGAAATTTGGAAATCATACATTATTGAAATTTTGAATTTAAAATTGATGTATTATAAATGTTTCAGTTAAAATTTTTAATTTTTTCCAATTCTGAAGAATTCTGATTTAAAAGTTTTCATTTGCAGTTTGCTTTTGAATCCTTAAAGCCTCGAAAGTGTTACATTTTTAAATTTTAGTGACCGGGGAAATTCCTTACAATCCGGGAAATATTGAACAGGACCTTCATATTAAAATTGTTCAATTGCAAGCAAATTTTGAAATTGTTCAATTTTTAGCGATGATTGCGATGACATTGACATTTGTTTAAACTATCCAGTAACTTTATTATAATATATTTTCATATTATGTAATAATATTCTATGATTCCAATTAAAATTGTTAAAGATTTTAATGTTTTTGCTTCCTCATAGAGGAAGCTTTGCAATGGTAACATTTTCCAAAAAATTTAAATTTTTGTATGTGTGTGTGTGTGTGGATGTCACACTTTTTTGTGAACACGATAACTTGAAAACGGTTGCAGATAAATTGATGAAATTTGGAGGGCTTATTTTCACCACTAATATCTAGAAACTGACTTAAGGATTTCTAAAAATATTTATTGCATTTTTTTAGCACTTAATAATATTTTAAAAATCGGTTTCTTATAGTAAAACTTTTTTCATTAACATAATTGAAAATTGATGTATGAACGGAAAAGATTCCTTGGTTCGAGACGAATCGATTGAACTATAATATTAATACATTTTATTACAGAATAAGGAAGGTATCGTCATTTATATTATATTAAAAATCTATTTTTATAGTAAAAATTTTCTCATTTTCATAATTTAAAGTTGATGTGAGAATAGAAAATACGTGTTGATTCGAGACGAATCGATTGACTTATAATATTGATACATTTTATTGAACAGTAAGGAAGCTATGGTAATGCATAATATATGAAAAAACGGGTTTTTATAGTAAAATTTTTATCATTAACATAAATCGAAATGGATTTTGAATTTCTGTTAAAAATTCGTCTTTTTTCGTTGAATTCCACTGTTTTTTATTAAAAAATTCAAATCATTTTTGTTTAAAAATTCAACCTCTGGGTTGAAAGCTAATTTTTAAAATTGAAAACTTAACAAATACAAAATATGATTTGTCATTGTATTCTAAAATTTTTTGTATTATTTTGTATTTTTTGTAAATTTCTATTCTTAAATTGATCAAAATGAAAACTTTAGTTTGTCTATTATTTAAAAAACCACAAATGCTTCCTCTATGAAGAAGCAAATGCATTTGCTAACGGGAAGTAAAACACTCGTGAAATGAGCACCATATAAATATAAATAAAAATAAAGTTGAGACACTCGAGATCGAATTCACAGCTAGTTTTTTTCTGAAACAGTGTCTAATTTCAAAGCCCTGAAAATCAAACATACTCAAACTAGAAGGCTTTTGATGTAACGTTATTGATTTTTTTGAATTTAAAGTTGATGTATTGTAAATTATTTAATTTGTACTCTTAAATATTTTGAATTCAGAAGAGTTCTGTTTTCAATTCTTTAATTTATAGTTTACTTCTGAATTCTTAAAGCCGCAGGGATCACAGTCACTCCCCTGTTCCCCTATATTTTTCGGAAAATCTCCTATAATCCCTATATTTGAGAGTTTTGTCCATTGTTTCCCCCTTTTATTAAAGATACGATTAATTTTTTAAGAATTATAAGAAACTGCTAAGTAGATTAAAGATACGGAATATAGGGCTCAATAAGCTTAGAGAAATTTATTTTTTTTTGAAAGAAAAAAGGCAAAAGCAAATCGACGTGTCCAAATGACAAGGTTCCATCTCGGAGGAACCAAATGAAAAGATGCTAACTCGTGGAGACAAAATAAAAAGGTCTAACTCACGTGGCGATCACTCGAAGCTTCAAAATTCCGTATAAATTTTATTGGGAACATCAGCGCCCTAATCTCTGTAGCACCTATTCATTTTGCATCCACGAGATAGCACCTTTTCATTTGGTTTTTCCGAGATGGAACCTTGTCATTTGGAGAAAGAAAATCTTAAACTTATTACTGAGATACTTTTGTTCTTATGACATTTTATTTATCACACTATTAACAAAATTATGAGTGGTTTTGAGAAATTTTTATCGAATGAAAAAAATGAATTCTTTACAGCTTGCGAAAAAAAATGTCTCACACTTAATTGACACACTTTTGTTCATTATAATATTTAATTTAAAAAATAAAATTTTGCTTCATTATTTAATAAAATTTGTAGTTTCTTATAAAAGTTTATGAATTTATATTCATTACGCTGGTATTTTTAAAAGACAAATATTTCCCCTTTTATAAAAAATTTTCCGAAGAAAAATGACCCCATTTTTCCGAGGATTTGACTACTCAACCACTGTGATCCCTAAAAGCATTTTAAGGGAAAAATAGTTATAATTTGGGAAATCCTGAACGGGTTTTTTTAAAGTTGAAAAAATTCCTTTCCTTCACAAAGCTTGATAAATGTCCATCATCCTTTCTCCAAATCAGATAATCTAATATAATTCCAGATTAACGAAAACTTCCAAAGCAATGCGAGAGGTGAACTTTATACCAAGATTGATGAGCTAAGCATGAGAGTTTTCCACTGAACACCCTTATAAAAAAAAAACTTGATCATTTTTCTTCCGCATTGTTTGTTCTCTCGACTTTTCCAGGCCTCTGACTAACCCCACTATTGACACTTTTTGACACTTTTTTTTAACGCTGTAATTATTTTGTTACTATTTTTAAAAAACTACATTAATTGTAGTATTTTCTTAAATTGCTCGATAATGCAAATATTTTTTCACTATGCCTTTAAACATATTTTCAAACTTCTTCGCTAAAGGAAATTTCAAAAGATTTCAATAAGAAATTTCAAAGATTTCAAAAATTTTCAAAACATTTAAAGGGATTTGTAAAAATTTCACGAGATTTCAAAAATTTTAACAAACTTCAGGTGGGTTGAAATTATTTTAATAGTTTTTAGGCATGTGAAAGGATTTTCTCAGGTTCCAACGCTTTTAGAGTATTTCAAAATATTACAAGGGATTTTAGAGAATTTGAAAGATTTCAAGGTATATTTTAAGAGATTTGTAGGAATTTTACCAAACCTACTTTTAGGGATTTCTCGGGGATTTCTACGGGACTTCTACGGATTTGATGGGATTTTTGGGGGTTTCAGAGGATTTCAAAGATTTCAAAAATTTTAATGGCAGTTTAACAGATATTGAAGATTTTAAGATGTTGCACGGAGTTTCAAAAGATTTAAGGGATTATAATGAGATTTCAAAGAATTTTATAAGATTGTAGATGTAGAAGATTTAAAAGATTTCAAGGAGTTTTTAGGATATTTGGGGGATTCATAGGATTTCAAAAGAAATTAATAGATTCCATAATATTATAAGGAATTTCTATAGATTTCAAAGAATTAAAAAAAAATTCTACAGTTTTCCAAGGGTTTAAGAAGACTTCATCAGAATCCAAGAGTTTTTTAAATAGATTTTCGTGGATTTCAAAGATTTAATAATTTTTAAAGTAATTTTGAATGCTGTTCCAGATTTCAAGATGTTTTATGGGATTTTTGTGGAATTACTAGGGATTTCACAAGAGTGAAGGTATTTTATATATTTTAAGAAATTCCCAAGCATTTAAAAATATTTCGAGTATTTTGAAAGATCACAAGCAATTTAACGAGATTTCAACATTTTAAAAGATTTTCAAGAAAAGTCATCATTAAAAAAGTCATCTTTCTTTTTTGTTGTTGAAAATTCATTTTTTAACTGAAAATTTAACTATTTCAGTAGAAGATTCATTATTTTAGTTGAAAATTCATCTCTTTGGTAGAAAATTTAACTGTTTTGTTGAAAATTCGTTTTTTTTTAATTTTAAATTAATTTTTTAACTGAAAATGTATTGTTTCTATTTTTGGTTGAAAATTGATCTCTTTTTTTTTTTAGTTGAAAATTCGTCTTTTTTGGTTGAAAAATAATTTTCTTGGATTGAAATTTCCTCTTTTTTGGTTAATAACACAAGAGTTTCGTTGAAAATGAACTTGTCGAAAATGTATCTTTTTTAGTTGAACATTCAACTATTAATTTGTTTGAAAATTCATGCATTTTGTTGAAACTTTTTTTTTTGTGCAAAATTAATCTTGGTTGAAAATTTGTCTTCGCGGTTTTAAAATACATTTCTTTTTCGGATAGAAAATGCAACTGTCTTCTAAAAAATTCAACTCTTTGGCTTTAAATAAAGTTCAAATATTTGGTTGTAAATTTAACTGTTTAGATAAAAATTCAAATATTTAGTTGAAAATGTAACCAGTTTTTGGTTGAAGTTTAATCTTTTTTTGTTTAAAAATTCCACTTTTTGGTTAAAAATTCATGTATTTTGTTAAAAAGCTATCTTGTTTTGGTCGAAAATTCAACTGGATTGTTGAAACTCATCTATTTGAATACAAAATTTGTCTTTCTTGGTTGAAAATTAACTTTATTGTTGGAAATTCAACTAGCTTCTAAATAATTTGTTTTTTTTGGCTTGACAATTTAACTATTCGGTAAAAAATGCAACTATTTTCGGTCAAATTTTAAGCTCTTTTGTTTAAAATGTTGACCATTAGATTGAAAATGCATTTTTGTAGATTGGCAATTAAACTATGTGGTTAAAAATTCAACTATTTTGTTAAAAATTTAATCATGTTGTTGAAAATTCAACTATTTTGTTAAAGTAATTTTTTTGTCGAAAATTCAACAGGTTTTTGAATATTCGTCCTTTTGGATTGAAAATTCATCTACTGTGTTAGAAAAGACATATTTCTTAGTTGAAAATTAACTTTCTTGTTGAAAATTCAACTGTCGTCCCAAAAAATTCCTTTATTTTGGTTTGAAAAATGAACTATGTGGTTAAAAGTTCAACTATTTTGTTTAAATTCGTCTTTTTTTTGCTTCCTTAAAAATTAATTTTTTTTGTTGAAAGTTCATTGAAAATTTATTCCCTTATTTTCTTGAAAATTCGCCCTGTTCTCCCTGTTTTGAGAGGATTTTGGGCTCTTATGTCTGATATTGTAATATCTTAAATTATTCCTGATTGATTATCAAAAAAAATCTAGAAAATTATTCCTGGAGTCTGACTATGTCTATCATATGTTTTCGGGGTCGCGGAATCCAAATACGGGATCCATTTAACCCCATCACGTCAGGATTTTCCATAACCTTTAAAAATAGGCCCAAAAACCCAATAAATCCTCTATCCATTGACCACTCAATCCCAATAACCCCTTAACCCTTCAAGCCCTAAAAACCCATAACCCCTCAAACCCATAACCCCATAACCTCAAAATGCCATAAGCCCAAAACCCCCGAACCCGGTAAAAAAGAGACATATGCGCGGTGAAGCCCTGGAACACAGTATGTTCGAGCGATGCATGCTTTTTGAGCCTTAAACCCACATTGTTCAA
>CAKNYM010052860.1:493977-519849 GCA_932195095.1 Andricus curvator
GTTATGGCATTTTGAGGTTATGGGGTTAATGGGTTATGGGGTTATTGGCAGGGTGGCGACTTGACCGGGAAACCGGGAAATGACCTGGAATTTTATTGACCGGGAAAAAGCCGGGAAATGACCGGGAATTTAATTTAAAAACCGGGAATTTACTTCTGATCATAGAAAAATTCAAGAAATATAATTTCATTTGGAACAGGGAATTTTTTACATGGAATGGGAATTTTTTAAAGGAATTATAATTCGGATTTAGAAGAAAGGAATTTTCAAAAATCCCTCTTCCAAGTCAGAATCCGTCACAATTTGAAAGTTCCCTCTTCTAAATGTTAGGTAATAAAAGTACTTCAAGCAGTTTTCAGAGTAGAAGTAGTATTTAAAAGAAGAAATATTTCTGAATTATAATAGATATTGTTTTTACATTGTTCGTTTCGAATTCATCGTTTTTTAGTAAAAAACTGGGTTAAAAGTTGAACTTTTGTTAAAAATTAATTTGTTTGGTTGAAGATTCATCATTTTAATTTAAAATTCATCTCTGGTTGAAAATGTAACTACTTTCTTGAAAATCAATTTATTATTTTTTTTTTGATGAAAATTCAACTATTTGGTTAAAAATTGATATTTTGCATTTAAAAATTAAACTATTTGTTTGAAAATGTATGTACTTTGTGGAAAATTCATCTTTTTTTGTAGACAATTAATTTTTATGGTTGACAATTCATCTATTCGGCATAAAATTCAACTATTCCAGTTAAGGATTCATCATTTTAGTTGAAGATTCATAATTTTAGTTGACAATTCATCAGTTTGGTTGAAAATTAATTTCTTTAAATGAAAATTTAACTGTTCCATTGTGAGTTGAAAATTATCATTTTCAAGTTCCGAATTCCACAATTTGGATAAAAATTTGTCTTTTTCAATTAAAAATTTTTTGGTAGAAAATTATCTTATTTTTCTTTGAAAGTTAATCTTCTTCTTTAAAAATTCTGCTGTTCAGTTAAAAATTGAAGTATTCCTGTCAAATATTTATCATTTTAGTTGAAAATTCATCTTTTAGGCTGGAAATAAAATTATTTGGTTGAAAGTTCAACTCTTTTGTTAAAAATTAATTTTTTTTTTAGTTAAAGATCCATCGTTTTAATTAAAAATTCATTTCTGTGGTTGAAAAATGAGCTGTTTGATTGAAAATTTGTTTTTTCTTTGGATGTTTTTTGGTTGAAAATTATTATTTTTTCAAACTGAAAATGTAACTATTATTCCAGTTGAATATTTCATAATTTTAGTTCAAAATTCATGTCTTTGGTTGAACATTCATTTTTGACTAAAAATTTAATTATTCTATTTTTGGTTGAAAAATTATCTTTGTTAGTTGAAAATTCGTCTTTTTTGGAAGCAATTAATCTTCTTGGTTGAAAATTAATTTTTTTGGTCAAAAATTAAATTATTCTAGTTAAAGATTCATCATTTCAGTTAGAAATTCATCTTTCTGGTTTTAAATTCAACTATTGCAGTTAAATATTTACAATTTTATTTGAAAATTCATCACTTTGTTTGAAAATGTAACTATTATTTTGAAAGTTAGTTTTTGTTGTTGTTAAAAGTTATTTTTTTTTGTTGAAAGAAATTTTTTTTAATTCCATAGTCGTTGTTGAAAATTCATCTGTTTGGTTAAACATTAATTTTTTTAACTTGAAATTTAATTATTAAAGTTTTGGTCATTAATTAATTTGTTGTTTTGAAAATTTAACTATTTCAGTTAAAGATTCATTGTTCTGGTTGAAAACTCTTATGTTTGGTTTAAAAATAATTTTTTAAACTAAAAATGTTACTATTCCAGTTTTGATTGAAAATTATTATTTTTTCAGTTCAAAAGTTAACTATTTGGTTGAAAATTTGTCTTCTTTTATTAAAACTTCAAAACTTTCTTTAAAAGTTAATGTATTTGGTTGAAAAATTGTATTTTTGGGTAAAAAATTAATCTTTTGATTTAAAATGTAATCTTCTTTAAAAATTCGTCTTTTTGGTTGAAAATTCGAGTGTTCCAGTTAAATATTCATCATTTTAGTTGAAAATTTATCTTTTTCGTTTAAAATTTAACTATTCCAGATAAAGATTCATAATTTGATTTGAAAATTCATCACTCTGGTTGAAAATTGAACTATTTTATTGAAAATCCGTTTTTTTTTGTTGAAAATTAATTTTTTCAACTGAAAGTTTAACTATTCCATTTTTTTGTAAAAAATTGATATTTCTTAGTGGAAAATTTAAGTATTTTTTTCAAAATTCATTTATTTTGCAACGTTTTGCTCTGTTGTGTTGAAAGATGTTTAGAACGAACGTCATGAATTAAAATAAATGTTTGCGTTTTGCGGCAAATATAAATATGTTACTTTGAGTTGACCGGGAAAATTGAAAAACTTGACCGGGAAAAACCGGGAAATGACCGGGAATTTGAAATCGTCCGCCGAATCGCCACCCTGGTTATTGGGATTGTGTGTTCAATGGATAGACGATTTATTGGGGTTTTGGGCCTATTTTTTTAAGGTTTGGCAAAATCCTGACGTGATGGGGTTAAATGGACCCCGAATTTGGATTCAGCGACCCTGAAAACATATGATAGACATAGTCAGACTCCAGGGGTAATTTTCTCGATTTTTTGTGTGGAGCTGTGTTACCATCGACTACGTTACTTTTTTGTTGGGGGGGGGGGGGTAAGACAAAACTAGGGTCGTCAACGAGTATGGACGGAGGAGACAAAAATAGCCCAAAATTTGTAACGTAGTATATGGACGGCCCTATACATTTGACTGCATCCAATTGACCGGGTCAGCGAGATCGTTACACTCGATTAACTGAAGACCCCATCAATTAGGTCTTGCCTAATTGACTCTTGGTTTTCGATTTACAAGATCTGTTGTCGGACAAAATAAAGGGAAGAGGGGACTAAAGTGAGCAATGATGGAGCATCTTGGAGTCAATCGTTTTGATCGTAACCTCTGACCCGAGACGTCTAATTTAATACGACCTTTTATGTGGGCATTTGTGCACGTATCAATTAAGCTTTCTTGTGGTCAGACGTGTGTCGGCTTGATGAAATCGATGAAATCGTACGCGTAACTTTTTCATTACAGTCTTTTTAGGTGTGGGGCCTATCGATAAAACGTGTAACTATGTAGCTTGTTTCTCTTCTCTCTTCTGTTTCTAATGAGCGATTGTGTTGGGGGAAAATAATTAGTGAAACTCCTAATGTCTTACTTTCGCGTCATGGGAGTGGTCAGAGTGAAGTGATGTTTTCTTTTTTATTCTTTTATTCCTTCTTTTTTTGGTTTCTCAAATATTTTTTGTTTTGGGTATCGTGATACGGAGTAGTTTCGGACATGTGGGGTAAATTCGGAGTCCCCTAAATTCCCTAAATTGATAGGATAAATTACTCAAAACTGTTCCAAGAATCTGGAATCAGTTCAAGCCTTAGCTAGTTCTAGATTTTGATTCAAACTACCCACCTTAAATAATTTAAACTGTCAATTTAGGAATGTCCGAATTTACCCCAGATGTCCGAAATTACCCCGTTTGACGGTATATCAGATTTCACACTCTTTCCCCCGCTCCTCCCTTTTAATTTTTTTCTAGAAATTCCTCTTTTCTCCCTTGTTTTCAAGAAGCTTTCCCCTTTTCTCGTTTTTAAGCTTAAATGTGAACTGAATTAATAGAACCCAATAAGAAAATCGAAAGTCTACTATCATATTTGTGGTTGAGAATTCATATTTTTTGTTATATGTAAAGTCATCTTTTTTGGTCGAAAACTTATCTTTTATGATCGAAAATTCAACTACTTGGTTCAAAGTTCAACTACTTTGTTCAAAATTCATTTGATTTTTTTGGTTGAAAATTAATTTTCATGGCTGAAAATTTAACTATTCCATTTTTTACTGAAAATTGATCGTTTGTAGTTAAAAATTCAATTATTACATTTTGCTTTGAGAATTCGTCTTTTTTTGTTGAAAACTTTAACTACTTGGTTGAAACTTGTACAAATTTGTTAAAAATTCATTTTATTGACTAAAGATTTAACTATTTTGTTGAAAACTTTCTTTTAAATTAATTTTTTAAACTGAAAATTGATCAATTTTATTTTTTTTTTTTTTGAAAATTGATCGTCTTTAGTTGAAAATTCAACTATTAAATTTTTCATTGAGAATTCATCTTTATAGATCGAAAATTCAACTACTTGCTTGAAAGTTTAACTACATGCTCGATTAAAAAATTAATTTTCTTGGTTGCAGATTCATCATTTTAGTTGAAAATTCATCTCTCTGGTTGAAAATTTAAATATTTTGTTGAAAAATATTTTTTTTTTTAACTGAAAATTTATCTAACTATTCCATTTTGAGATGAAATTTCAACTATTTGGTTGAATATTACGTTTTTGGTTGAAAATTCAACTGTTTTGTAGAAAATTCATCTTTTTGGCTTGAAAACTTGGTTGAAATCTGTTTTCTCTCTTGACTGAAAAGTATTTCTTGGTACAAAATTTAACTCTTTCGTTGAAAATTTATCTCTTTTGTTGAAAATTTATCTCTTTTGGTAGAAATTTGATCTTATTTGGTTGAAATATCAACTGTTACATTTTTTGTTGAGAATTCGTCTTGTTTTGTTGAAAATTCATTCATTTGATTGAAAATTGAACTATTTTGTTGAAAGTTCGTTTTTTTATGTTGAAATTTTCAATGTTATATTTTTCGTTGTAAATTCGTATTTTTGTTGAATATTCAACTTTTTAGGTAACAAATAAATTGCTTTTGGTTGAAGCGTAATCTTATTTGTTTGAAAACTTGACTATTTGATTGAAAATTCATCGTATGTAGAAAATTCCAGTGCTTGGTTAAAAATTCAACTTTTTTGTTGAAAATTTAATTATTTTTTAAAAATTCAACTATTTTGTTAAAAACTTATCTTTTTTGGTGGAAAATTTAACTATTTTGTTGAACATTTGTCTTTGTGGATAGAACAATTCGTCTTTGTTTTAAATTCGACCATTTGGTTGAAAATTCATTTCTTTTGGTTGAAAACTGTTATTTCCTTGTAAATGCAACTGTTTAGTTTATAATGAATTTTGTTTTAGTTGCAAATGCAACTATTTGGTCGAAAATTAAAATTAAGTTATTCGATTGAAAATTCAATTTTTTTTTTAAAGTCATCTCTTTTTTTTTGAAAAATTTAACTGATTTGTTCAACATTCGTCTGTTTGGATAGAAACTTTATCCTTTTGGATTGAAAATTCATATTTTTTGGTAGAAAAGTTCTTGGTTGAAAATGCATCTATCTTCTAAAAAAACCGTCTTTTTGTCTTGAAGATTGAACTATTTGGTTTAAAATGCAATTTTTTGTTGTTTGAAGTTTAATCTTTTTTGTTTAAAAATTCGACTAATTGATTGCAAACCCATCTTTTTAGGTTGATAACTTAACTATTTGTTCAAAAATCATCTTTCTTGGTTGAAAATTCACCCTTTTGGGTTGAAAAGTCAACTGTTTTCTAAAACGTGCAAAAATGTTGAAAATTCGACTTTTTGATTGCAGGTTCATCTTTTTTGATAGAAAAGCTCTTCGTTGAAAATTCATCTCCCTTCTAAAGAATTCGTCTTTTTTGCTTGAAGATTCAACTACATATATGGTTGAAAATTCAACTTTGTAGATTCATAATTTGTCTATTTGATTCAAAATTTAACTATTTTATTAAAGATTCGTATTTTTTTTTTTTTGAAAAATCAACTAGTTGATTGTAAATGCTTGGTCTAAAATTAATTTTCATTTGGTAATAATCCAACTATTTGATGCAGAAAACCTAACTATTTCCGCAAATATTTCTATAATTTTCCAATTAATATTTTAATGGAAATGGTGAAATATAGCTTTTGGTGCATGAATAAAATGTGGACAAACCCGCAGCATTAAAGTGCCGGAATTAAAACTTTTCCTTCGGGATTTCAAACGATATGCAGCCCTCATGCATTAATCAAAATCTACAAGTCAAAGTGAAAGCTACACCTTTTATATTCTAGCCCTGCATTTGAGTTTTGACCCAACCTTTCGGAAATGACTAGCCTGATTTTGTAGAGTGCTTTCTAGAATAACGAATATAAGTAGGATTGAATCTATGCAATCTAATTTAAGTTTATAGTTGAGTATAACTTTCCTTAGCGAGGTTACGAAAGCTCTCAAGGAAGATTTTCAAAAGCGTTTTACTAACTTGGTAGGAATTAATAATGAAACCGGGATGATCAGTGGATACATTGCGAGAAATGATGCGTTTGAAATTGAAAGCACTTCAAAGGAAGGCTTCTATTTAGCTAAATGCTTTTCATTTTATTTCCATTTTATATAATTTAGAAGATCTCATACTCTTTTTTGTAAACTGGAACATTGTGGTCCGTCTAAAACATAATCTAAGTAGAAAGTAACATTAGTATATCTTAATTATTTTAATTCTTTGCGTAAAATAATTTTTTCTATTGGCACTAACTAGTATTACGAAATTTTCCGTGAAATTAACTGGTCAAGCATAGCGCTAGAGCTAGTATTACGGAATTTTCGATAGAGTCCAACCTCAAAATTTGCAAATCCTAAAATATTTCTATTTCATAAAAAACCATGGACGCACTTGCCCCCGAATACGGGGCGAGACTGACGAAATACAGCTTTTGTTAAAAGTAATAAAATTATCAGCGTGGGTGTAGGTCAGGGAAAACGTGATAATCAGGGAAATATCTGGGAATTTTATTGGTCAGGGAGAATTCAGGGATTTTGAAAAAAATCTTGCAAAATTCAGGAAATTTCTACAAGGGGCACTTTAAATGGATGCCAAGGATAATAAATTGGAATGTTTTAAATTTAAATTTGAAATTCTTTTATTCCTTTTATAAAATATGTTATGTTAAAAATTTCACAAGATTAAGATTTCGGTCTTTGAATATTAATGGTCAGGGAAAATGAAAAATTGTTCAGGGAAAAATTAGGGTATTCTGAAAATGAAGTTTTGCGGCCACCTTGATATAACATTCTTGTTAGTAATTTATCTTCCTTGTATTTTTATTTCATTTTTTGCAGTTGCTTCTTCCTGAAGATTATACCTTTAGTTTCAAAATTTTATTATTTGGTTGAAAGTTCATATTTTGGTGTTGGAACATTCAACTGAAATCGTTCTTGGTTGAATATTCAAGTTTTTTTTAATATTCCTTTTGTTTCGTTTAAAAATTCATCCGTTTCAGTAGAAATTTCATATTTTTGGTGTAAATATATTTATATATCTACTATTTCATTATTCGTTGAAAATCATTCTTTTTTGTTGAAAATTGAACTACTTAGTTAGGTTAAACAATTTTTTAAAATAATGTTTTGCCTTTTTTTGTTGTTCAAGATTCGTCATTTTATTTGAAAATTTGTTCCTTTGGTTGAAAAAGTTTTTTTTTTCGTTGAAAAGTAATTTTTTTACCTGAACATTTTACTATTATAAAGTTGAACTATTTTGTTGAAATTTTATTTTATTTTTCTTGAAGTTTCATCTCGTTGGTTGAAAATGTAACTATTATGTTGAAAATTCTTTTTTGTTTTGTTTTAAATTAATTTTTTGGTTGAAAATTTATTTCTGTGGTTGAAAGTTTGACTATTTTGTTGAAAAATGTTTTTTTTTGGGCTGAAAATTATTATTTTTTTACTGAAAATGTAACTATAATCCACTTTTGTCGACAATTCATCTTTCTCATTTGAAAATTCAGCTATTTGTTTATAAATTCCATGTATTTTGTTGAAAATTTCGTTTTTTTTATAGAAAATTGATTTTCTTGGTTGAAAACTCATCTTTTTGGTTAAATAATCGTCTTTTTTGTTGTTGAAAATTCATTTTTTAACTGGAAATTTAACTATTTCAGTTAAAGCTTCATTATTTTAGTTGAAAATTCATCTCTTTGGTAGAAAATTTAACTGCTTTGTTCAAAATTCGTTTTTCTTTTAAATTTTAAATTAATTTTTTAATTGAAAATGTATTGTTTCTATTTTTGGTTGAAAATTGATATCTTTTTGTTTAGTTGAAAATTCGTCTTTTTTGGTTAAAAACTAATTTTCTTGGATTGAAATTTCCTCTTTTTTGGTTAAAAACACAAGAGTTTCGTTGAAAATGAACTTGTCGAAAATGTATCTTTTTTAGTTGAAAATTTAACTATTTGTTTGAAAATTCATGCATTTTGTTGAAATTTTTTTTGTTGTACAAAATTAATCTTTTTGGTTGAAAATTTGTCTTTGCGGTTTTAAAATACATTTCTTTGGGTAGAAATTTCTTATTTTTTGGTTGAGATATCAACTTTGCATTTTTCGTTGAGAATTCATTTTTTTGTTGAAAATTCTATTTTTTGGATAGAAAATGCAACTGTCTTCTAAAAAATTCTACTCTTTGGCTTTAAATAAAGTTCAAATATTTGGTTGTAAATGTATCTGTTTAGTTAAAAAATCAAATATTTTGTTGAAAATGTAACCTGTTTTTGGTTGAAGTTTAATCTTTTTTTGTTTGAAAATTCCACTTTTTGGTTAAAAATTCATGTATTTTGTTAAAAAGTCATCTTTTTTTGGTCGAAAATTTAACTGTTTTGTTGAAAACTCATCTATTTGGACAGAAAATTTGTCCTTCTGGATTGAACATTCATCTTCTTGTATTGAAAATTCAACTGTCTTCTAAAAATTCAATTATTCGGTTAAAAATGCGGTTAAAAATGTTTTTGGTTGAAGTTTATTCCTTTTTGTTTGGAAATCCTACTATTTCGTATAAAATTTAACTATTGTATTGTTGAATATAAAGGTCAGGGAAATTCAAAAATTGGATAAGGTCAAGTCAGGGAATTTTGAAAATGAAATTTTACGGCCACCCCGATTATCAAATCATTGTTTTATTCAGATGAATCATCCTGATGAAAATATGATATACAATAACGTGAGACTCGAAATAAAGAAATAATGAATCAATTTCACTTCTTACTAACTTTTTATAGAGCAATGAATGTCAACCCGTCTGTTGTGCCTGGTCTACCCTACATACATAGGGGAAACCAGCACGAACTGAATAATAGGAAAAACTGACGGGGGTTTAAAGCAAGAGTTCTGTAGTATTAAAAACGAGTTTTATAATCAGCTTTTCACTATTTTAGCTATTTTTTTATTCAAAAATTGAAAAATTTGTTTTTGAAATGGTGATGAAAATTTTGTCCACTGAAAGATTATCATTTTTTAAGGAATGAAATTGCTTTCACTATTCATTCTCTGGTTCCTTAGATTCGTCAAACTCTTGGCCTCAAAACTGTCTGAAGATTAATTTTTTAAAATTAATTAATTCATTAATTCTCTTAATTTTCATCGAAAATAAATTTTACGTGTTTTTATGCGAATTTTCATTTGGAACGAGGTGAATAAATTGTTGACAGGTTAGGCTTGGGTGTTAAAGTAATTTTTTTGCTTTTAGGTTGCGAACAGTTTTTTTTTTTATTGGAAATAGTTTTGGATTACTGTTTCACGAATTTGTACACAAGTTCCTTCGAAAACTGATCGGAAAGGCTTAACATATGAATATTTGCTTCGTACCAGAAAAGTACCATATCTGAGTAAAATTGCAATGTGTTAAAAAAGTGTAATATATAGGATAAATGTCTATAACAATTCATGTGAAGGTATGGCTATCTTTAAAATTAACATTCGATCTTTCATTTGGTATGTCATACTTTCACCACTTGTTCATCATTTATCAATATCATGACTTTAAAAGATTTTCTATCCACCTCATAACTATCCAGGAAAAAAATATTTCATTTCAAACAAAAAAAGGACTTCAAAGCTTACTGAAACAATACACGGAGAAAAATGGATGTTTAAATGTAGATGTTCAAAGGGTAAGATTGTTCCGCCTAACATGCAGATATTCATGCCAATCATCTACTATCTTTTTGAGATGTTAGGCGTAAAAATATTTTTATGTTAAACTGTAACATATTCAGATGTTAAAATCATCTGAACGCATGCGCATTGCGCATTCGAATTTCACGACTATATTTGTCGGCTATATAATTTCGATTTTACAATTATGGAATATTACAATTTTTGAACATTTTCAAAGAATCAAAATTAGCTATCCTTAATTAAAATTGTATAACGACTTTTGCCTGTCTACACGACGGAACAATGTTCTTAAGTTTGAGGTTATATTGACTCGAACACCTTTGAACATTTGACACGTGATTTGACAAAATGTTTCTGAATTTATAATGAAATATGAGTTTAAGTTACGTCAAATAGATAGAATTTTAAATGCAGATTACATATTATTCGTTCTCAGCTTACTTACCCCGTTTTTATTTTTTATTTTGAATTAAAAATATTAAACATAACCTCAGCTAGACTGAATGTATTATCTGATCGGCATTTCATACCCTGTATCTGTTTTTCGTTCATGTACGAAAATTCAAGTTTAGTTTTAAATTCACAAATAAGTTATCAATTAATTCCTTAAATGCTCAGAAATAAGTAAATTCCTCAAATATTTACAGCCGTTAGTTGACATAACCATACATATAATATTTCGGATATTTCAGGTTGAACATTTTGGATGTTTCAGAGTAACATTTTGGATGTTTCAGAGTAACATCTCACTTTTTAATATCTACAGATCCTAACTTTGAACATCTAGATTGCTGTCCTATAGTTAAACATAAAATATGTTAACCCTGAAGATCTAGATGTTACGTTTAAACATCCATTTTTCTCCGTGTATTGAGCCACAACTGGTTCATTTTAAAGAATGCAGACATTAAAAGTTATTCAGTTTCTGTGTGGTTTCCAATATATATATTCAAAACTCACTCACTGTATATCATATAATTTCATGAAAATGAGATCAATATGTGACAGTGGATGCCACTTGTTTATACAATTCATAGGAAAACATACGCGTTACGAGGTAATTGCACGCGATGTATTTATCTTTTCTGACCTTGTTATCAAGCACGAATTTACTATTTCGTTTGTGACAATACAAGTTGAGACTTCACGATTTTTTAAATGATAATTGATAGCTAAAAATAAATCTGTGACAAATAGGTAATTTCAAAGTCCTTCCTTTTTTTGTGCTTGAACCTTGTTGTGAGACAATATTTTCTCAAATTTGAGGATGAATGCATAGTCTACAAAAGCTGATTCACTCATTATTCAAGAGATGTCATTTTTCGAAAATGAAAGATGCGTGTAAAGAAAGGGTCAAAAAGTCAACCGATCTGGCCTAGATCTGGCCGAAGGGGCTGCACCCATTTCTAAATATAAAAAAAAGAGACGAGGGAGGAAGAGTTTATTGAATCCTGAATGACGGAACACCTAGTACCTACGTACATTAGGGTGTGCAATGAATGACAAACTATTATAATATAATGGCATTGTGAACATTCTTGTTCCTTTTCGAAAAAAAGAAAATACATACAAAAATGTAATCCAGTTTAATGAAATCTTGCACTTCCTCATCGAGGTCATAGGTTAAGAAAAATTCGTCTTTTTGGCTTGAAAATTCATTTGGTTAAAAATGTCATTGATTTGTTGAAAATTCATCACTTTTGATTGAGATTTCAACTGTTTGGTTGTTAATACAACTATTTGGTTGAAGATTAATTTTTTTTTTAATTAAACTGTTTGCTTGAAAATGTTATTCATCTTAATTGGTTGAAAGTTATCCTTTTTCTTGACAAGTCACCTTCTCACGTTGCTAATTCAACTGTATTCTAAAAAATTCGTATTTTTTGATTGAAAATTTAACTATTTGGTTGAAAATGCAACTGTAGTTGAATTTTAATCTTTTTTATTTGAAAATTCAACAATTTGGTTAAAAATTCAATTATTTTGTAAAAAAGTAATCTTTTTTGGTCCAAAAATCAACTGTTTTGTTGAAAAATTTGTTTTTGGATTAATTCAACTCTTTTTGATTTAGTTTGTATAATTCAAGTTTGTGAAATATGATACTTTATCATTTTGAATGTTTCATTGTGAGATAATTTTTCTTGGAGCCTGTAGAATCAAGCCTATTGAGATGAGAAGAATTCCATTATATAACTTGTTCATTATTAAGCGATTGAATAACAAGTTTTTGAGTGAAATTTTTTTAGCCTTTAGTTTGGAAAGTTGAAAACTCAGAAGTGTTCAATTTTGGCTGTTTTAAGTTGCAGTTTAGTTTTGATTATTTCAAATGAAAAAATCTTTAGCTTTAACAGCTTGAACTTTTTAATTTCAGTGATCGAGAAAATTTTTTGTGAAGCTGGAAAAAGCTGGGAATTTTTTGGGTGATAGAAGTGGCCACCATGGTACACCATGAGATATCTTAATATTATTTTTTATTTGATAAATTATACGAAGAATTGGAATAGATGATTTTCGATTTCTGCACTTTTGTAGTAGTAGAGTTTTTTTCATGAAGAACATAAATTACAGGTAGTAGAGGATTCAGATCGAATGTTGAGATAAAGCTTAATCAAACTCAAGAAGATGCAAAGTGTGAGCGTCAGCTTAAGGTTAAGATGCATTTTTTCCTTTTATTCTTTCTATTGTAATCTGTTTTCCAATTCAAATTACGCAGCTTTTATTTTTCCATTTTTTTTGCATTCAACATACTTGGGTTGACGTAGAATCCAAAGACTTTTAGTGATAAAAACGACAAAGTCAGATATCCTTCACCGACTGAATCGACGAAAAAGATTGAATGACGCAGACGATGGAGGGTTGTCAGGTTTTCATACTTTTCCCTTCAGGGCCGCTCATATAGTTCGACACTTTTATTTTAAAGTCTATAAATTTTCTATTTTTTATTCCTGAAGTCTTTAAGGTAGTTGTAATATTCCTGATTATGTAATTTCTAATAAGAAACGTTATTTCTAATTAACAAATTTGAAAACTTAACGAGGTTTATTAATGTTCAACAATTTTTAAAAAATTGGTAAGAAGCGACAGTAAGAAAAAATTCAATTACAAAAACTATTGTTAAACTGATTATTTTTCGCAACTTCTAAACCTTTTTCATGAGAAGAATATTTTTTCTTTCATAAAATGTGACTGATATCATTGCAATTTTTAAAATCGTATACAAATTTATTTTTCAAGAGTCCTGATTTTTGACTTAACTACCTTAAGCTAAATGATCATCAATTTGTCAATTTAGGGATTAGAGGCGAATCAAGATTTTGTATTTGTATAGTCAGGGTTGCTACAGTTGAAGTTAATTTTATTATTTTGTTGAAAACTCAAGAATTTTGATAAAAAGTCATTCTTTTTGGTTGAAAAATCAACTGTTTTGTTGAAAATTCATCTATTTTGGTAGAAATGGGATCTTTTTAGTTTAAAATCACAACCGCTTGGTCGTTAGATTTCTATCTTTAATATTTTCTAAAAATTATTATTGCACTAATTACTCAGATGTACATTTTTTTTTGTTTCTAGGTACGTATGACTCACACATGTGGATTATTTTCTATTTCAAAATAGAGCTTGATGACCGTATTGGTATGTAAAAGATGTTATTCTCACCTAGAAAAGAATTTTTATACACTTGGAAAATTTTGGAAATCCTAAGGAATATTTTTAAGAAGAAGGGAATTTTGTCGAGCGTGCCTAATATTTTTTATTATTACGTAAAATTATATAACAATGCTTTTTCATTTGTAAAAGTACATTAATAGCAAGTTTTATTAAATTTATATTAAACTACTTTTTATCATTTTCAGTAATCTAATAACTAATAAAAGTAAGACAAAATTTGTTTTTATTATGGTTCATATATATATTCAAGAATATAATGTAATCATTATTATTATTATCATTATTGCCGAAAATATTTTACGTTCACTGAATTTCGGTGAAACTAGACATAGTCTATTCATAAAGTTACGTTTGGATTTTAAAAAGTTTAACAAAATTTTAAGTTAGAAACATTAAGAATTATTGAACGATTTTAAATTTCGTTTAACACTGAACACTTTTTAAATTAGAAGTTAAATTATTTTAATTTTAAATCGTTTGATCTAACGTTTAAAGTTTAAATTTAGCACTCTGAAATTTGATCGATTCAAGACTTTCTATTTGAAATAATTCAGTTTTAAATAATCGTTTAGTTTTGCATATTTGATTTATAATTGTTCATTTAAAATAAGCAACAAAATATTACTAAATATTGAAAAATGTCCTTTTTTTTAATTAATAAGAATTTCAAATTGCATGCGGGTTCTTGAACATCAAAGTATTTATTTGTTCTGACGAATTTTTAGTTAAAAGTTTTTTCTTCTTCAAATTTTACTTTTTATTCATGATAGCATTTATTTGAGTAATTCTGTACTACCTTTAATTAACTCATGTAAGGTGGAAAGTTTTTCCAATTAATGTTTTAAATTTTGTCATACCTTTTGTATGTTGCGTTTTGAGTGATCATTAATTTGAAGAGCGAATAATTTCATATCAAACATTTTTTTCACAAGCTTAAAAACAATAACAAAAAAATAACAATTTAATAGTACAGTTACATTTTCTAATTCCATTTTTTCGATATACAGTACTGGCAATTAGTATGGCACTACCTGGGTTTTATTATTTGCATAAGATTATTTGATTTTGATAATAAAACAAATTAGATTCTTTTGCTCACAGAAGGATGAAAACTATAACACTTCTGCATCCCGTGATACTAGTTTAAAGAATTTTTACCTCTCTTTCAGAAATATGAGGAGAAATTGTGAATAAAAAAGATTCTTGAGCTTATTTTAAACGTAAATTTCCGTAGAATTTAATTGACCTTTTGACAAAACTATACTTATTTTTTCTTGGATTCTGCCAAGATATGAACTTAGAACAAATAAGTTATAATAATTTTCAAATCTTCGTCGTGCCTTGTTTTAAATTGTGGTTTAGAAGTAATAAACAGTAAAAACTTTGTCATTTTTCTGATACACATGTTTTTCAACTAATAATGGTATGCGAAATTTAGACTCGTATATCACAAGAGAAAACCGGGAAAAACGGTTATTCCGATCCAGAAAATCCGGGAATTTGAAAATCAAATTTCGCTAGACACCCTGATTATAAGTAAAGTACTTCATTAATTGAGAATACGTATTTTTGACTAATTTAGCCCTTTTCAGTGCAATACAAGTTAGTACTTAAAATACGGAAATATTCAATAATCGCGTGCATAGCCTGCGTGTTTATTGGCTAGTAAAATAAAAATAGTTTCCGAAATTCCTCTATGTGAGCAGTAACCATGCCAGTGTTCCAGTCATGTTTGAAATCATGCATTTGTTATAAAAAATATCGTATTGACATGGTGGAGGGAACTTATCAGGACTCGTGTATTTTTTCAGTGCTCGTCATTGGTTCGCGTTTACGCACTCGTCATTGGCTCGCGCTTCCACAGTCTTCTTTGGTTCGCGCTCACGCACTCGTCATTGGCTCGCGCTTCTACAGTCGTCTTTGGCTCGCGTTTACGCACTAATCTTTAGTTCGCGCTGACGCACTAATCTTTAATTCGCGCTTACGCACTAATCTTTAATTCGTGCTCACGCATTTGTTTTTGGCTCGCGCTCGTCTGGAAAAATTACACTCGTCGAAAAAGTTTCGTTTCTCCCCCGTGGTACATAATATACTATTTTATACTCCTTTCATCCAACGCACGATTGCTCTGTTATAGTCTTTTAATCCGAGTCTGCTTAGCACCCTCTGGTCTCCAACTCGACCTTAGAAGATTCGCGTAGGACCAGGGTGGGATACATAAGGCCGCGGGCAACGATTCAGGTGGGCGTACAGTAGTGCGGTAAAAACGTCGATGATGCCGATATTGTAGGTAGCCTCTACTCTAGTCTCTACATAGCGTGCGGTGGGATGTTTAGCACGCAGGACGGCGGCGCAGCGTCTAGGGGAGCCTGCCAGGTTCCTCTTGGTTCCAATTCTCGTGCACTAGTACGTCCGGCGCTCTCGCACGAGAACGAAAGACGACGTACGACGATTCGCGATTTTCACATTTGAAATTTATCCTCGCTTCCTCCATATCCTAGCCAGTTATCTCGCCTGCTCGCGATATGTACATCGCTCATAAAACAACAAAAAACTGACCCCCAACTAAGATATACGAGATACTTCAAAAAGCTCGCCCCAACCACTCTCGCCGAAATCGGTTGAGAAAAAAAAACACGAGGGAGTAATCGTGACTGGAGGAGATCTTGAGGGTGGTTTTTAAACCAGAAGTGAGGGTAGATCCTAAATAGTGGGGAGAGGAAAGAAAATACCGGGTTGATGTCAGTGACGTACGACGGTGCGTCGATTTCCGTCGAGTGGTCCACGATCGGATTTTTGTGTCCGGCAATCCGTTGGTTTTCGAAGTCACTGCTCCCTTTTCGTTAAACGGAATGCGCGATCGATGCGCGCCGTTTCGAGTAAGTTGACTGGTCGATCGATTTTGCGCGGGTGATTACCGTGAAGGGTGGTTTTGTTGTTGTTAGTGCACTCGTGAAAGAAGATTTTATATTTATTGAATATTTATTAAATATTTATTGTATCCTATTACATCCTGCTGTTATCGAACCCAGTGGTCAAAAGGATCCAGTGTTTTGTGGTGAAGGTGAAGTTCGAATTGGTTAATTGAGCCAAATGAGATTATTATCGAGGCGCTTCAATCGAAGATAGATTTATTTAGAGGGTTTTTCTGGACGAAGAGAGACGAGAGAGAAGAGATAATCGATACGCTTTCAGGTATACTTATTTTATTAGACAAACTACTGTTTTTGAATGTCAAAGTCTCGGAATGTTCCATTTTGAAGAGGAAAAGTTTTGTGACAGTTTGTGGAAGATGCTTGCTGCAAAACTTGATAAAAGTATTCATGATACGTTTTGTGAGATGTGAGTATAGTTGGAAGTATCGTTTCAGGGAAAATAGATCCTTCTCTTTGTTTACATTTGGATCTTTTGTGTAATCTATTTGTCGCTATAGAAAATTAGGTCCTTTAGAAAAGACACCGTTTGACTTTCATCAAACCTATTATAAAAAACACTTGGCTCTAAAGGATCTTTAAATGAAAAGTTAAATTTGACTAAAAATTTACGACACATACAAAAAGTACTAATTGCTTAAATCAGTTATGTGTTATTCGATTTTAATGGAAAGGATGTAGTTGGAAATATAATTTTGATTTGTGAGTTTTGTGTTTTGCTTTTGGCGCATAAACGAGTTCATAAGAAAGCTGCTAACTTTCAATTTGTTTACAAGTGTTAATTTGATTTGTGGTTAGGACCTTGATAAGAGCATAAAACTTGATTTCATTGAACAAAGCAAATTGTTCATTACCGCTAATTCTTTACTAACGAGCGGGGTTGCTCATAAAAAAGTTGAGAGTATACCAGATATTAATTTTAAAACTTTTTTAAAATGTAAACATTTTTTAAGTATTTCGAAATAATTCACGCGATTTCTAATTATTTCAAGTGATTTAAACAGATTTCAAAGGATTTTATACCAATTTAAGAGATGAAAAAAAAATTTATAGGATTTCAAGGAATTAAAAAAATATTTCAAGCGATTTCAAATAATTTCTGAAGACTATAAAGAGTTGTAAAAGATTTCAGTCTTTCACAAAATATCTATAAATTTTAATCGATTTAAAGCGTTTTCAATGGGTTCCAAAATATTTTAAAGCATATCACAAAACTTTAAAGTTTGCAATGGATTTCAAAGATTTTCTGGAAATACAAAGTATTGTAAAAGATTTGAGGGATTTTCGAAGCATTTCAAAATATTTCAAGAGATTGTAACTTTCAAACATTTGATAGAGTTTCAAGAGATTGCGAGAGACGTATTTTAAAAGAGTTTAAGGATTGTCGAAGTATTTTAAAATATTTCAAAGGGTTTCACAAGATTTTAAGTTATTTCTTAAGATTTCGAGGGGTTTATGAGGATTTCAGATGATTTCTAAACATTTTAAGGAATTTCAAACGATTTCTAGGGATTGCAAAAGATTTTAAAAATTTCAGTAGTTTTTCAAAGTATTTGAAATTATTTTAAAGGATTTTAAGGAGTTTTAAAGAAATTCATAACATTTCGGCCTCTCGGGGTCAATTTAAAAAATAATAATTTTTACTTACTTTATTTAAACGAAACGTTGAACAAAATTGTAGAAAAGGTATCGTTGCTGTAATAATACGTAATTAATTTAAAATGATTTCTATTACTTTTAAATATATGAATGATCATCCTCGAAACTTAACTTGATAGTTTTTTCATAATTAAATAATTTTAATTATTTCAAAGTAATACACAAACATTAAAACACAATAATAAATGTTTTATAATTGTTATAAACAAATTTTGTAAACAAATTGGCATTTCGAGAAATTTATTAGCGTTTTAGGTAATTTTTTAAAGTGCTTTATCTGATTTGGCAGTGATGCCTCAGTAAACTATATTGTCATTTACTGCCAAATTGGCGATTATTATAAACAATTTTTATAAACAAATGCACAGTTTGAGCAATTTTTAAGAGTTTCAGTTACTTTTTTTAACGTACTTTGCTATGTTATTGTCACCCAGTTTGAGCAATTTTTTAGTTTTTTTTTTAGTTCTTTTTTAAGCTTGTCTCATTTCACTTGACAGTTATGCTTCAGTAAATTATATTGTCATTTCATAACTGTGATTTTGATTAACGAATTTAATAAACAAATGCACAGTTTGAACAATTATGAAGAGTTTCAGGTACCTTTTAAAATGTACTTTGTTGGGCTAGTCAGTATTACATTAATGATGTTCGGTGCTATCATATTGCTCAATCTGTGCATTTGCTTATAAAATTTATGAATAACAATCACGTTTACGAAATAACAATATAGTTTACAGAAGCATTACTGCCTAGTTAAACAAAGCTCCTTTAAAAAAAGTACCTCAAACTCTCAAAAATTGCTCAAACTGCGCTTTTATTCATGAAATTTGTTTATAACAATAAGAAATACATTCATTTTTCATGTTTAATGTTTTTGTGTTACTTTAATTTGGATTGAGAACTAAAATAACTTCATAAATATCCAAAACCATTAAAAAATCACCTACCATTGTTTATAACAATACAATTGTTTTGATAAAAAATTATTAATTTATCCTAAACTGTCAAATTGTATTTCGCGAATGTGTATTCATCAGTTACACTCTAATATCAATCATTTGAATTAATTACGTGTTAATCAAGCAATAATAATTAAAATTTTACAATTATTTCAATTTAAAAAAAAATATATTAAAAAAATTGGTAATAAATCAGAAAAAGGACAGTAATCGACTATGTGTTTGTTGGCTAGTTTATCATAATATATCGTTTTTTTTTTCTTTAAATATTGTTCGAAGTAAGTTATAAAATTATAAATGTTTAGAAAGGTGTGTTTTTTTGGACTATTACTTTTTTCAATTTGAAAAATAGAATAATCTGAACGGATTTGTTCTGAAGCAACTACAATACTTTATACTCAAAACTGCACCATTCCACATTACGAGAGATACTCGCTTTTAAGATCACTTTAGCGATATTTCTAGCACGTATACTTCATAAATTTCTATACATTTTCAATTCAATTACATTATTATTCTAGAATCAGAGATTTTCTAACCATAAATCTAAAATTCCATAGAAATTTTTTAAAAATCGATAGAGAATTGTCATTGCATTATCTGTTGTGAAATTCACAAAATGGAACGTTTTCACCTCTAATGACAAGAGAACTTCCAAGTCGAGTTTTCCGATAATTTTCCGCCTATTCAGGCGAAGTGGTGGTGAAGCTTGGGAAAAACTACACTTCGAAAAAAAAAATATTACGAATTTCTGCACCATCAGTTTTGTAAATCAAAATGTCCAAATAAGTATGTATATTCATTTCATGATAAAATTTATTTCTAAATGTTTCTAAACATTATGGATAAAAGAGAAAAATTTAATTAATTTAAATGATTTTTTAATGTTGGGAAATAATTCCTTTCTTAAAATTTTGCTACGAAAAAAATATGTCGAAAAAGTATCTGGAAGGTTTTTAGACAATTGTTTTAATTTTGCAGGATTTGCGGAAAATTATGAAAAATTAAATTTAAGAGAAAATCTAAAAATATCTCCAAAAATTTAAAAGAAGAACCTGGAAGATTTCAAGGCGATTGTTTTAATTTTGCAGAATGTTTTAAAAAATGTATTCAAAATTGGTATCATTTTTGAAAGAAAGATACGAAAATAATTTAAATCTTGAGAAGATTAAAAAAAATTTGAAAGAAAATGTAGATTCTTGAAGATTTCGAAAAATATTGGAAGCTTTTTAAGAATTTTGAAAGGTTTCACGATAATAAAAAAATGTTTTTAAAATTCTACGGAAATTTTAAACCGAGTTTTCATTTAAAAGAATTAATTTTAAGTGAATATTTTTAAAACATGTCAAAAGATTTCTCAAATTGTCGACACAGAAACGAGTTGGAAAAGGGGTTAGTTTTACGGAAAATTCCGTAATGGTAGACAGTTCGAAAATTTTAAGGCAAATTTTAAAAGGCATTAATTTAAAAAGTTTAAAAGTTTTGAAAAGATTAAAAATTTATAAAAGATTTCCAAAAATTTAAATTTTTGAAGATTTCGAAAAAGAATTTCGAAGCTTCTTTAAGAAGTTTGAAAGGCTTCAAGAAAATAGATACTTATCTTGATATTCCTGGAAAAATTGTTAATGACTAGTTACTTAAAAATATTAATTTCTAAAGAAAATTTAAAATGATATCAAAACATTTAAAAATCGTCTTTTTGGCAAAACAGTTAATATTTTTTGGTTAAAAGGGCAACTGGAATTAATGAATCTTGTTTGGTTGAAGATTCAACTTTTTGTTGAAATTTTTTTTTTTTTTTTGATACATTCAACTGTTTTTGATTTAAAGTTACAATATGTTTTGGTTGCAATACCAATTATGTATTACATTTGTTGCTAAAGGTTCATCTTTTTTTATTGAATCTTCAACTATTTGGATGAAACTGAACTTTTCTGATGAAATTGTGATTTGACATATCTGAAGTCTTCAAAAATCTTTTTGAATTTTCTCAGGAAGTTTAGGAAAATTGTGTTTATATAACATTAACAACAAGTAAATAAACAGACATGAAATATAAATAGTTATTCGACATTTTTTGATGAATTGATTGATGATGATTGTTAATTTATGTTATTAAACTCTCTCCAAATTTTAATTAGCTGCTTTTCATAATTTTGTCACAGAGCAGTTCAATGCTCGTATAAGTTATTTCTTCTCGCAAATATTTTATTATTTATCAATGTGAAAACCAGAGATATATTTTTTTACGGTATCATTTTTTAGGTGTCCTGTTTTTGAATAGGAGAACTTCATGCTATTATTTTCAATGTAAAACAAATGAATCTGGGTTCCCACGAGCGGTCTCTTTTCAGTACCACTCGAAACTGTTTTTTCTGAGTCTTATTTAATACCTGAAATCAGCCCTGAAATAATACTTTTTTTACAGTGATTTTTCTTAAAATCACGTTCGAAGCCAGATCTCCAAGAAATCTTTTCAAGGAAAAAAATATAAGAATAACAGATATGGTATGAGTAAAGTGTGGGTCGTTGCTTATTTAAATTCAGCTTTCGCATAAAAAAACAGTACAAAGCTCTCGGCTCTTGACTTAGAAAGTGACGTTTGAAATTTCCAGTTGGTTGGATGAGGTGTGAATGGCAATTTCAGTGTGACTAGGTCAAGAGTTTTTTTTCTGTTTTTTTTTCTATCTCTGCTAGAAGCTCAGGTTTCTTCAGCAAGAAGAGAGCAAATTTTCGCGAATGATTCTGAGTGAATATAAAAAGCCAGAGAATATCAAAGACTTTAATTAATTGAAGGGTCGTTTGAATTCCTTGTTGTTACATTAGTTATATTAAATTTAATTTAATTAAAATGATTTTCATTTTAATGAATACATAACCCGAATGGGTTTATTACTCGGTATGCAGTTTTCCTTGAATTTTTCGCATATGGAGACCACAAGAGTAAAAAGAAACTCATGATAGTTGTTGTCGGACAATAAATTGTTAGTACTGATCCATCATCCTGTCGCCGCTCGCAGGCTGGAGATAAAACGATACTTCAGTGTATTAACAACCTTGCTTGTTTATGCTAAAATATAATGCAGACATGCATTAGATCTCTGAATGTGTGGTTTTCAGCATCATACATCTTTCATACGTCTTTCATAACAATACTGTTTTAAGATAAATAACATCAATTTTAAGCTATGTACAAAAGATAAACTTGACAGTGATGGGAAGTAAACAGTTACTTTTAACTGGTTACTGTAACTTTTTACTTTTTTTTTTTGGCAACGATAGTCAGGCCTCGGACTCACCACACTATGGGCACTGCCACTTTTTTTAGCATTGACACTATTTTGC
This sequence comes from Andricus curvator, assembly GCA_932195095.1. Lineage (NCBI taxonomy): Eukaryota > Metazoa > Arthropoda > Insecta > Hymenoptera > Cynipidae > Andricus > Andricus curvator. Next base: position 516,473 of record CAKNYM010052860.1, read on the forward strand.
TACTATTTCGAAAAAATGACACGAAAGACACTATTTTCTCATAATGTTCACTAATGACACTAATTCTTTACTTTTTCTTGACAAATATTTTTGAACTTCTTCGCTAATTGGCTTGAATAATATGTCCGCCATCTCAGCGAATCACAACATACCGAAAAATTGTCTCAATGGCTGATTAGGGGCTGTGCATAAAATACGTAAAGTTTTTTTTATGAAGTTTTAAACCAAGTTCGATTTTAATCAAAGTGATAGTTGATATTTTAACCAAGAAAAAATTTTCATTTTAGCTAAAAACAATTGAATTGAACCCAAACAGATTAATTTTCTACCAAACAGTTGCATCTTTAACCAAAAAGTTGATCTTTCTAGAAAACAGTTACATTTTCAACGAAATAGTTAAATTTTCAACCAAAAAGATGAATTTTCAACACGGACTATTAATTTTCTACTAAAAAAGACGAATTCTCGACAAAATACATACATTTTTAACCAAATAGTTCAATTTTCAACCAAAAAGATTAATTTTCTACTAGAAAATACCAATTTTCAACAAAATACTTACGTTTTTAACCAAATAGTTGAATTTTCAACCAAAATGATTAATTTTTAACGAAAAACGTAATAATTGATTATTCAACAAAAAATAGTTTTATTTAAAATAAAAAACAGTTGGATTTAACCAACAAAAACGAAATTTCAACAAAAGACTTGAATCCTCAACTAAAACGGATTACTTTTTAACCAAACAATCAAAAAAATTGATTTTTCTATAAAAAAGACGAATTTTCAACAAAAAAGATAATTTTCAACCAAAACGAATTAATTTTTAACGAAACAGTTTCTTTTTTAACCCAAATTGATGGAATTCATACAAAAAGATATGAATTTTCAAGCAAAAAAATTGTTAGTCAAAAAAGAAAAAAATTGCAATCAAATTGTTCAATTTTCAAGCCAAAAAGATGAATTTGTTAAAAAACAGATGAAATTTCAACCAAGAAGTATTACTTTTTTACAAAATTGTTGAATTTTTAACAAATAAATGCAATTTTCAATCAAAAGAGACGAATTAAAAAAAAACGTAAATTTTAAACCAAATAATTAAATTTTCTACTAAATTGTTAAATTTGAGAGCCAAAAATATGAAATTTTTTCAAAACAGTGGAATTTTCAACAAATATGTTAATATTCAATTGAAACAGATTAATTTTCACCCAGACAGTAGATTTTTTAACCTAAAAATGTTACATTTTTACAAAAAGAGATGATTTTGAATAAAAAAAATTTGTTAGTCAAAAAAGAAAAAAAATTGCAATCATATTGTTGAATATTCAAGCCAAAAAGATGAATTTTTAACGAAATAGTTGATTACTTAACGAAGAAGTATGACTTTTTAACAAAATTGTTGAATTTTCAACAAATGAATTCAAATTTGAAGCAAATAATAAGGGTTTCATTAATTACGTTCGCATTTAAGTGGAAAAAGGTGAAAAAGAGGGCTAGAGGGGAACAGGGAAACGACTTAAGCGATAAATAAATAGGAATTTTGATAATTTGACTACAGCATAACATTTTAAATAAATATTGAATTTTATTTTTAAGGCATTAACAATATTAGGTCAGAAAAATGGAAATTTTGCTTAAAAAATAAAGTTAATTTTGCATTGCACACGTTTTGATTTTGGACTGTACGCTTTTAAATTCGGACAGTTAAGTTTAACACTTGAAAAATTGTATGACACTATTTTGAAATGATTTTTTCAAATTTCTGACTCTATTTATACTATTTTTCATCTCTGAAGTTAGTCTGAGGCCGAGTGCAAAATTGGTAACTAGTTACGATTATCTCAGTAACGTTAACTATAAAAATCGTGAATTTTTTGTTACTTTCGAAATATGGTTCACAAGTCTTTTTTCATGACCAAGAGAGCAGTTTTAAATGATAAAAGTTCAAAATAATTGAGGCAAAAACTAGGTTGGCATTTTTTTTAAATTACTACAATTTAAAAAAATTAAACTATTATTGTGCTAAATGTAAAACTGGAATTTTAGAGATTGAATTTTGAAACTTGATAGATATTTTGAAGATTTTCAAATCCTTAAATTGGTCTCAAATTTTTTTAATTTGATAGGCCTCAAAATAATTTTTTTTCGATTTTGATGACTTACTGTCTTCCACTTTGAAATTAAATAAATTAAAATACCTCCAATTTTAAAAAAAAATCATTTTCAAATAGATGCGTTCAAAATGGAATAATTGCAAAAAAGATGAACCTTTTCAAATAAAAGCGATCATAAAATATCTGCTTAGACCGCTTAGACACATGGATTGTTTAAGGCTTCTCGTTCGGTCGCCAAAGTTAAGCAGCGCTTGACTCGATTATACTCGGATGGGAGCCGTCCTACCATAATACTAATAAAATATACTACATATAGGTTATATTAGAAGGAGAGCTACAAATATATTCTTTTTTTTTGCTCTCCTGCCTAAAATAAATTGCTTAAATTTTGTGCTTTTGAAGTTGAACTTTTTTTTACTGAATAGTGAAAATACGAACTCAAATAAATTAAATCTCTGAAAAATAATAAACATTTATAATTCAACAACTATTGAAAACTCTCTGCAAGTGTGACTCCGTCATTCTGTATTGGAAGTACAAAGTCTTTGGAAATATCTTCTTGGAAATCTTGTAAATATTTGAAAAATATTTTTCAAGCAGAAAAAAATGTTATTTAATATTAAATTGGTCAATTCTTTTATAAAAAATGATTCCCATATATTATCAATGAAATCAAGATGAGTAAAACGATGCACTGGCACCATTTTCTTTGACCTCGTCACGTAAACCACAGTTTCCTTCTACAATTATCATTTGCACAAAGGCCGTTCATGAAATGAACTGTATTCTTTTAATCTCAGATTACAAACCATAATGAAGGTTATAGTAGTGGTGTGTAAAATAATTCGACTCAACTCAGAACCGACATCTGGACGTGAGTCACGAGTCGAATTTTTCGAAACCGACCCAGCTGAGAATTGAGTCGAAAAAATTCGGTTCGACTCACCGTGTGAGTAGTGAGTCGAATTTTCCGAACCAACTCAGCTAAGAATTGAGTCGAAAGGTCTGAATTGACTCAGCGCGTGAGTCATTAGTCGAATTTTATGAACCGACTCAACTTTGGATTGAGTCGAATTTTCCGAACCGACTCAGCTGTGATCGAATCGAACACATTTGAATTGACTCATTGCGTGAGTCATGACTCGGATTTTCCGAACCGAATGATCTATAATCGAATCGAAGGAATCGAAATTGACTCAGCGCGTGAGTCGCATGAGTCGCATGAGTCGCGTGAGTCGAATTTTCCGAACCGACTCAAAT